>JAUJPO010113324.1:0-22013 GCA_032270745.1 Tiaropsis multicirrata | reverse complement strand
ACTTCAATATATTGGCCTTCTTAATCAGTTATCCTTTTTTGCATATTCCACCGGTTAGTGGTGAGCAAAAGTTATGGGAATTTTTACCAGTTTTTTGGACGTGCCATAACTTACCCGAGGGAGGGATGGAGTTAGGTTTTGATATTTGGTTATGATGAATGGCACAAAAGCTTGCAATTTGTGCTTAACTGAAAAATTCCACGTCTAAACTTAAATTAGTGAACAAAAGATCCGAACTTATTTCCAAATGCAGGCATTTAAACAAATTCATTTTAAAGAACTATAAAGATGTCCCCCCGGACATATCTAGATATCTATGTATTGTTTTTATCTCAAGGTTTTTTTCCCAATTATTTATACGATCACTCTTTTATTGCTTTTTTAATGTCTATTATTGACACTGTAGAAATTCTCTAAGGTATTTGGTAATGTGTATTAAGTGTTAGAATCTTTCTCAGATTTATTTTATTCTTTCACATCTGATGATCCGCTTAAGCGTGAAACACTGTAATGATTTTTTAATTTTTTGAAGAAATATATGTATTGATATATAAGCTCTACAAATGTGTATCGAGCACTTTTCTTCGACACTTATCTTAAAAGTTGTTATATTTGGTTATGTTACACTAGTGACCTTCTGTGATTTGAGCGAAAAAAAATTCTAAAAAATTTTCGGTTTATTTATAAAACAAATCGTGAAATTCTTTTTGACTCTTTGTTTCAGCCTAGAACTTGAAGCATTTTAATGAAAAACAAAGCACTCTGTTGATAAGTTCCTTTCACCGTGAATAATAGACGCCTTTGTTTCTGCTAATCGATTTGCCAGTAGAAAACCTTTTTTTCTACGTGCGACAATAAAGATCTTGCACTCCACGTAAAAAGGCGTTTTCACACAAAATCTTTCTAAACGTAACAAACGTCAGCTACATGAAAAGAGCAGACTACTATAAAGCTTTATAAATTCAATTGACTACATTGACAAAACTCTTGATTGGACGGACGTGTAAGAAGCGAAGCGTGTTTCGTTAGAGGATGAGAAGTAGCCTAGGGTCTCGTCGTTTCATCCAAAGCATCCTTGATGATTGTTGATGCGCGATGCTAAAAATTAAGACCGAAGACTAATTTTTATTGCATGTGGATTTAAGATGCAGATCATTCAGTGAATGAACGAGCGAGACCCACAATCTCATAAGATACGGGCGGAGTCCAAAAAGGGCGGCAAAAAGCATCCACCCAGAAAATTTCGAAATCGAAAGCAACCAAAATTTTTTACGGGGACTTCAAAAACAGCCAGGCCTCTATAAACTGATATCATGCCATGCAACTTTAACTTAGGTACTCGTCAGCTCAGTAGTTTGATTCTGGCAGTTGTTCATTAGCATTGTCAAAGTGCAAAGGTTTGTACAATATTTCAATTCAATTCAAATTCAGTCTATCTGAATCTGTGCGGTGGGTTTTATATCTTGGACAGTTTTTATTTGTATCATATTATATTTATTGTATTTTCTAAACTATTCTGTAAAATATTGACCCCAGCCACACTTCTTTCAGTCTGGTTCAACAGTAGCAGACCCTGCTACTTCTTTTTTTATAATTCTGATGAAAAAGTAGCATGTAGCACGCTTAATTGCGTTAACACAGTTGCTAGTTGCGAGAATGAGCTATAGCCTCCTGTAACTTAACCAAATAGATAGATAGATAGATAGATAGATAGCATGGTTCCACCAGTCAGTTTGAATTCCTTACAGTTGATAAAAGAACCAATTAAATTTTGCAAACTTCTTGTTTGCATTTCCTTGTTACCGTGAAACGGGGTTACTTTTGGGAACCTTCACTCGGGTAAGTTACGGCATGTCTAGAAAATTGATTAATTTACCGTAACTTTTGGCCACCAATAACACCCAACCTAACATGGTCATTTATATACCAAAATAAGCGTATTTGGATGTAGAATAGGATGTCAACTGTTACAAGTTGATATTTTTAACCAGCTTAAAGTAATAAGCAAAACACCTGTTTTGGTAAAATCGTCATAACAAACTTGTTGTCAAAAAGAAGACCAGATATTTGGTAATCCCTTTTTGACAACAAGTTTGTTTTGACGATTTTACCAAGCTTATCAATCACACCTCAAAATAAAAACAAGAGTGAACATATCAGATTACTCCAATGCAATTAAAAAAGAAACATGAAAGTTAAAGTCGTAAAATGTCTATTTCAGCTCATCATTTGTTTTGTTTCTTGATCTCTAGAGATCTGCAAAGTAAAAGCATACTAATTAGATTTTCTAAATTTACAGGAGCCAAAACATTTCTTTTGAAGGCTGGTTTTTGTGTATCACCACCACCCCTTCCATTTTTTACTGCGGTTTACCCCCCTTCGAAATGGGCGTTTAGTAGTACCGTAGATGCCCCTATCTTCGTTACCCTGGACCTGGTCCTAACTCTGTCAACCCTGTTGCAGAAAATGAATCTTGACATTACTGTCATGAAAATTCATAAGTGAATCAGGGGGTAATAAAATAACGTTAAAAAAGAATCTACATTATTTTCCCAGCAAAAAGTGACCTAAAGTTAGAGAAAATATTGTATAAATTCAATTATAAATGCTATTTAAATAATACATTTTTTATCTAGTTGACCAGACTGTTTGTAGGTAAGATTTTTGTTGTAGTTGGAAAGATAAAATGTCAAAGCTGTACAATTAACTTTCAAAGAGAGTCAATTGATTTTGGCTGCTAAAAAAAGGGGTGACGTAATCGGGGCAGGGGTGATAGAGATGGGGCCATCTACGGTATATATATTTACTAAAATAAAATTTGGACATTTTTCTAGAAGATAAAGAAGGAATTCTAGCTGCAACCCAGCCACTATATCAAAATTAAACAAAGTGGCTGGTGTGTCCTAGCTAGTTCAACAGAAGTATAGTTTGAGATTTGTAAATCATAAACCGTACTTCTCAAAAACCCGCCAAGGAAACTCAGGCAAAGGAAAAAAGTTTGACACTAAAGTTGAGCTACAACAATGAAAACATGATGAAAACAAAACATTATATTTTTCTATTAAGGAAAAACATTATACTATAGCTAAACTTAACCGTTTGCATCTGAAAAAACACTGTTGTTTAAAAATTTTATGGCTGTACATACTTGTTTGACTGGGATTAATTTTTGAAATCAGTGTGGAGAAGACCCACAGTGTGGCCAGAACCTCGAGCCTCGTGCTGGAATAAAAATTGGAAAGGCCCACATTCGGGCCAACAAACGAACAAAAAGACTAATTGTTTTACCTTGTTCGGGGCAGTCTACAGAGTTTTATTTTAAAGCCTGAACATGGTTCGCACAGGCCCGAAAATGTTCAGGCCACACTGTGGGTGGTGTGTGGTGTGTATATTGCAGACATCGTACTATATAACGAGAATGAAACGCATCTGTGATTACACAATCTCAACATTTTCAGAAACTTTCCGCATAGCACAGCATCTAATGTGCGACTTCACTTCCGTAACCAATCCTGTCCGATATGAGCGAAATACCTGAATTAAATGCAGGGATACCAATACATGCAAAATAATTTACAATACTTTAAAATGAGAGAATGAAGCACTTCCTAAAAGGGAATTAATTTTGGCGAGTATATACTGTTATAATTTTGGCAAGTGGGCAAAAAAAAAAAAATTCTAATTTTGGCAAGAACTTATTTTGAGGAGTCACCGATATTTTTAATTTTGGCAAGAAAACGAATAACCGCACACCTTTAGAAAAAACTTTTTAGTCAGCATTAATGGTTGACATGTTAACTATCATCTGTTTTTGGTTTGGGGTCAATCCAATCATTTTTCAAGTTTGAGATCACTTCAAAGTCAAATTTTAAAATAATCTTGAATCCCGAGATAACCACGATAACCACACCCATTTTGACAAAACTTTTTAGTCAGCATTGTTCCTTGGCATGTCAACTGTTATCCGTTTTTGGTTTTAAGTTAATTGGTATTATCAATAATCTTTAATGGAGGTTTTTCGAATCCTGAACTGCGAATCCCAAATACCTAACTCCAGCCTACGATGTAAAAATAATATACCTTTTATTTTGAGTCTAAAATATCTTTAAACAGCCAACTGGCGATATCTAAAATCTGAATGACTTTGGGACAAACTGGGGCTAATTTCTTACTCTATAGGACCTATTGACCCTAAAAATTTAACTTGGCATTTATAAAATCTTTAACAGTCACAGGCAAAAGTGAAAATTTGATGTCTGTGATACGAATACGATATGATCTATATATTATTCGACCCGTTTTTTTAATGTAGAATTTAAAGAGATCTTTTTAAATGTCAAGTATATTTTTAGGTTCTGGGAGGTTTGCTGAGTTCAAAATCATTAAGCTGTAACTGTCCTTAAATTTTTCACTGTTTGTCATCTTTTGTTGTCATCAGCTGCCTTTCTATTACCAGTACAGAACTTGACGACTACATTTGCTTAAAAGTTTTCTATATAGATTTTTAAAAGCTTTTGAATGGTATAATATCATATTTCCAAAAATATTTACCCCCTTGATTTTGGCTTGAAGCCCCAGTTTTGTCCTAAAAACGCACAAAAGTGTCCAAAAAATGGAACCTAGCTATGTGATTTCAATTTCCCTACCCATCAGCCTTCCAAAAGTGTATAACAAGTGCTTTGACTAAAAAAAATGAGCAAACTCCAAAATTAATGGGGCAATTTTGAATGATTTTGGAGTTTGCTCTTTAATTTATGGACAAATTCGATGATAATCTGATAATACTGTTAGTAGATTGATTTTAGGAAAATAAAATTAACTATTTAATACTTGGTAACCAAAGAAAAGGCAAAAAAAATTAACAGACATATATATCTGTCATAAACATTTTATGATCTTGTTGTTTAGCATTCTGTAAATAAAGTTACTGTTATTGTCCTTTTAGGTTCAATAAATAATAAACATGCATCATTTAGCTTGGTGTGGTGTCACTATTTTCTCCTCTGTCGTACTTTCAATCCTATTGCGTGTGATAGTGTACCGATTGACAAAATCACAACACACTCAGACACTTTACGATGAACTGGCTGGAAATTTTGTTGCTGCTGTGACAGTCATGGAACTATCTGTGTTGAGTTATGCCCGGCATGACGCTTTGTTCTACTTTACATGTGTTTATGGTTTCGTGTTCTTGAAAGTTCTTTATTTTAGCAGTTTAGAACTCTATGCTACGCCCTTATCCTTTGTTGATTTGTATTATGCAAAAAACCGTAAACATCCATTCACCTTTCTAGAATGTTTCTTCATTTTGATAACACAAAGTGTGGGCACTTTGATGGGTATTTATTACGCTAAACAGCTTTGGACATTCGAAGATGCTGTCCACATAAATGCTGCAGAAGAAGTCTGTTTTTCAAATATATCTGAAATTCATGAATGGTATGAATGTTTTGGTGTGGAGATGTTTGGTACATTTTTGTGTGCTTTTATTGATTTCAACATGTTCGATTCATTGAAACCAATAACACGGCCTCTCATGATTTTGATTGTCATTCTCAGCTTTGGTCATATTACCGGAACATGGATGAACCCGATGCTGGCAACCGTTTTTACATTCCGCTGTGAGGGTCACTCGTCTGATCTTCTCCACATTGCTGTATATTGGATAGCTCCTTTTGTTGGTCTGTTGTTTGCATGGGAATTTCAATTACTTTTGAAAGGTTTGTTCACATCCAAAAAAGAAAGCCCTAAGAAAAAGAAAGAGTAAGAGAGAGCAATTATCTTTAGGTACAAATATTTATTGTTGTAGATTTTATTTCTGATGTCGATTAATGTCAATGTTGACAGAGAATTTATAAATTTTGATTATGGTATTATTAAGAGACATCATGTTTTTTTAGTAAATTAGTATCTTTGATTTTAGTATTTTGATTGTTTTTTACAGTACGTCTGGAAAAAAGCAGAACAGAATTTTATAGTAAAAATACCTCAAATTATTTAATTTTCAAACTTTTTATGAGCAGACGGAAATCCTGGATTGCTTTTTTAACCGATTAAATTGCCTTGGGAAGGGATATCTAAAATGAATAAAAACTTGACGAGTTTACTTTGATGGTTTATTGATTTCAGTCTCAATTATGTACCTCATCAAGTCCTTGAATTTTTTTTTCACTTTTTTTATAAGAACAAATTATATAAGAATATAAAGGCTTCGAGGTCAAAAAATATTAAGAACATGTTAAGAACATTTGGAGACTTTGGAGAATCAAGCGTATTGAAATAAGAACATTAAAAGGCTTCTTCAATTTTTTTAATGTTCTTATAAAAAATGTGTAGTCCTGAAAAACGAAAAAAATGAAAATATTGGATCCCATGTCTCATTTGCTTCTCTTTCATGGTAAAAAAACTTTCTTGATAGTCTTGGGATAAGCATAATGAAAGTCCTGGAATCGGATCCGTCCCTTCAAAGTGTAAGATATGTGGATATTTTTACTACAAATTCCAGTCCTCTTTTTTTCCGGGCGCACTTAAATTATATATTTGTTGATGTTGAATCTTTAATTATTTTAAAATGGTGCCGTTTCACTGATAATGAATGCCTTCATCTGTTCACTATTTGAATCTATTCGGTCCTCTCAGGTGCCAAATAAACGGGTGAGCCAAAATAAACGTGGGGGGGAGGTGGAAAATTTCAAAATTCTTAATAAATGAGGGGGGGGGGCAACAAGCGGAAGCGAAAATGCGGAGAAGAAGGCTAAAAAAAAGCTATTGACAGCAAAATAAGGGACTTCAATTTGGAACTTTTGTCAAAAATTAATATATGGGAGGGGGCGTTCATTCGGCAGCTGAGAGTATATGTTTTTAAAATATGAATTCACCAAAACCCTAGTATAAGCTACTAGAAAATGAATCTACAAAATTTGCTCAAATAAATCCTTCTCAATGTGCTTTTAAAAATCTTGACAATTTGATGTTAAAGGAAAGCGATTTTACTCTACCTTAAGGGTACACATTTTTGCGGTTTCTATTGTTCTATAATCAATAAAAAGCCCAAGATCCGCTATAATGAAATTTGTACCCTTAAGGTAGCAAAATAATAGTTACGAGTCCGTCTAGTACTTTAAATAACTTTTGATATTTCTTTTTCTACTGAATTTTAATGATATTAAAATATTTCTATCGAATTTTTAAAATATTTCTATCGAATTTTGATGATATTGATATAGTAACTTAATACCTCTATGTGATTTTTAATATAATGTAACTTTTGAAGTTTATAACATTGTGTGTTAATTTATCAATGTACTGTCTGAACTGAACTCGTGTTACTAGAAGTGCCTCTGGTCAAATTTTTATCAATATCTTTCCAAGATTTGCTTTGTATTATTGCATATTGGTTGATGAAAATTACAAGCAAGGGAAGCCAATTATTTCGTGATTTTCAAAATACACGACAAGCGAGGGAAAATCGGATATCGAAAATTATTCAGTCGAGCTTTGATGATATCACCAAAGCGAAATTTTTAAATTCTTCTTTTCTTTCACTTTTTTCTCATGAACTTTAAACTTCAAAGGCAGATTGTGGTCACTGTGATGAGATTCAGGCAATTATTTTGGTACCACTCGAAAACGACTAAGGCATTTTGGCTGAAAAGCTAATGGTTTTGAGCCATGGTCAATAGACTGAGGGTCGTAAAAATGAGACATTGTCCGTTTTCAGTTGCTGCTGATTCAAAACAGAAAACGTATAAACGGAAAACGTGTATTTATGTTAAAGGTTAATGCTACTTTTTAACAAATTAAAGGGCCTCCTGCTGAGAAGTACTGATTAACACAATAATATGTGGTGTCCAATGTTACTAAGCAATTTATAGCTCTTTATTCACTTTTATCATGCTTTTTTTATAGGATAGAAATTCAAAAAGAAACAAAAAGAAGTCATGTATCACCTAGCATGGTGCATTGGCACTATTTTTAGCTCTATGGCTTTAACAGCTATTCTACGAAAGGTGTACAACATAATTTTTCGGTCGACAGCCGCGCGTACTTTGTTCGACGAGTTTGCCGGAAACTTCGTGTGTGCTGTAGCATTGATGGAATTATTCGTTTTATCATTTTCTAAACATAACACCTTGGTATTCTTTGCTTCAACATATTTGGTATTATTCATAAGAAATGTTTATTTCACTTATTTACAACTCTATGAATCACCTTTGGTTTTTGTTGATCTTTACTATGGAAGAGGAAGACGAAATCATTTCACTAGCCTGCAAATTTTCAATATTATTGTCGTTCAGAGTTTAGCCTGTATTGCTGGGCAATTGTACATCAAATACTCATGGCCGCTTCTAGATGATATTCACCAAACAGCTGCCAAGGAGAATTGTTTAAGCACAATGTCACATCACCATAGTTGGTACGAATGTTTTGCTTTGGAAATGTTGGGAACATTTGGATGTACCGCTTTTGATTTCCTAATGCCGGTCAACGTAAAAGCGTTCACTCGCCCACTCCTATTATGCATCGCTCTGAATTATTTTGGTCATGTGACTGGAGCTTGGATGAATCCCATGTTGGCAACCTCGTTCACATTCCGTTGTCATGGACACGACTCGGATATTATGCATTTTGTGGTGTTTTGGATAGCCCCTTTTGTTGGTTTCGCACTAGCTTGGGAATTGAATTTGTTTATGAAGAATTTGTTGGCTGGTTCTGATCATTCTGATGATGATTCGAAACCAGAACCAGAAAACGAAACTAAAATTGACAATGTAGAGAATGAAGAGGCGAAAGAAAAGATTGAGTAGGGTTTTAAATCATTCGCCTATCTTCTCTCGGTAGCTTTTGTTTATAAATGGTAAGTTATTAGGGCGCTCCTTACATCTTGCACAGGTCATTAGGTTTCTTCTCAACCTCTAAAGAAAGTTTGAGATTTGAGAATCCAAAGGGACGGACGTATGGGGCAAAGAAATTCTTTAGAAGCCAAGCTTTTAGACTCAAATTTCGAAGGTTTTATATGATATAAGTTTGTTTACGACCTGACGAGTGTGATTTTTTTCGTGTCTGGTGCAAAAAAGTTCGTGCCTTCATCAAAAAAATTCGTGCCTTCGTAAAAAATTGAGGATTGTGCAAGGGCCCGAAGGGCCCGCAGTGCAATCCCGATTTTATGAATAAAATCGAAGCCAACGATCTGATATGGGTACGCCCTACTCCTTTATGACTGAAGGTCATAATTTCAACAACTCAACCACGCTCATTATTACACTATTATATAAACAATCCTCTCTTAGAACACAGAAGAAAAATTGAAAGAAAAAACAAGGACACTTCGATTTTATTTGATGAAATATGTATATTTTGCCAGGACCCCAGTTAACTGGCTGTTAATAACTAACTAAGTAAAAATAAGAAAAAGTACAACTTTGAAGAAAAATTATCCACCGCGTCCACCACGACCACGTCCCCAACGGCCGCGGAATGAGCCACGGAACGAATTGCCTAAAACTGTAAACAATGATACAATGATATTACCAGGGGAGGAGAGGGAGGGCATATCAGGGCATATGGGTACGCCCTACTCCTTTATGACTGAAGGTCATAATTTCAACTACTTCTGTTTAAAGATTCTCAGTACAACACTCTGGAAAGACCTTTCCTCAATGTTATTAGAATTTTTGTAGAACTTCTGAAAATTTGACTAATGGGCAGTCCGCATTATGGTGTCCACAGAGGCCCTATTCAAAGCAGCTTTCGAGGTGGAAGCTGATCTAGTAGAATGTCCCTGGAAACGACCTGTGTCGATACCGGCACTATCAATGACTTCCTTTAATCATCTAGAAACTGTAGAAGTCGCTATTCTATTGTGTGGTTTTATTGTAGCTATTATCAAATTAGACTCTTTCCCCCTAATAGCCTTATAGTGAATTCAATATATTTATCCAACATTCTATAGACACAAATGCTTGGATTATCATCGAAACGAAGAAATTCTAATTTCATATGAGGCTGTCCTGGCTTTTGGACTTTCGTCGGTTTAGTTAGGGTGAAGCGGTAAAAGGTATCAGTTTTGACCATGTAATTTGTGTCTAACTGCCAAATTTCGGACGCTCTAGAGGCTGACGTCAAAGCTAGCAGCATGACTAGTTTGTGTGTCATTTCACCCAGATTCTTATTCAGTATCAAAGTCTCTAAATATCCTAGCACCTTACCCACATCCCAGATAAAGGTGTATTTTGGTTTTGGAGGTTTCTTATGGAATATTCTTTTCATTAAAGCCGAAAAAGTTGAGTGAGCCCCCACTTTACACCCATCTAATGGGCAGTGAAAAGCTGAAATGGCTGACCTATAACCTGCAATTGTATTATATTCCTTTCCTTCTTTGAAGTTGCTCTGTTAAAAACTGAAGGGCTGATGTCAGAGGACATCTAAAGGGATCAACTTTGTGTCTATCACACCAGCTACAAAACTGTCGCCAGGACGATTCGTAATGAGAGAGGGTCCCTTTTCTCCTTAAATGCAAGATAAGTTCTGCAGAGTCCTCTTATATTCCCTCTGCAAGTAAACCTTTCCTGACACTGTCCATGCCACTAGTTGAAGGGTTTTGTTTTGTACTAGCGGATGATATTCTCCCTTGGGATTTTTGAGAAGGCTTCGAATCTTTGGTGGTAAAATGGGATTCCTTACTGACATTTGCAACAATAGAGGGTACCAAGGCTGAGATTGCCAAGCTGGAGTTACAATGAGGAGTCCCGCCTGTTCCTTGCGCACCTTCTCCAGAACCCCCAATAACTGGGCCAATTCCCTCAGCGAAACATCCCTTTGTTGAAGGAGGGTTTTGCAGTGGGTCCTGATCTTCTCCATATTTCCCCTGGGTAGAGACACTTTCAAATTTTTTGAGTCTATCGTTAACCCCAGAAATTATATGACTTGGCATCGTTGAAGCACTGACTTTTTCCTGTTGATAACAAACCCCAAACTTTCGAGCAAGTAAATTAGAGTATCCCTTAGCATAGTCAGCTCCTCCTGTGTTTGGGCTAACAACAGGATGTCGTCCAAATAAATAATCACTCTCCCCTGCAGCCGAATCACCGCTATTGGGACTTTCATCAACTTCGTGAAGACTAGAGGAGCCGGAGCTAGTCCAAAGCATAGGCATGGAAACTGATAAGCTTTCCCTCTCCAGTTGAAACAAACGTACTCTTGTAAATTTTCTCAGGATTGGATAGAGCCTGGATAGAGCTATTGACTTGAAATTTTCAGTGTAGTTTCCAATTATAGTAAGTCTCAGAATGAATGAAGTATTTTTTTGAAAAAGTCATTTTTTGATTTTAAAACTGTAAATGTACAAATTTTAGGTTCCAGACCCCCGTATTTGAAATTGAAAAGAAAACTCACTCATTTTGGAGGCTTTCATAATATTGACTTTCTCCAAAAAATCTTTTCTGAATAGCTTTCTTAGTTTTTATTAAAAGACTGACACAGTATTTTTATAGCATGTTACCCCCTGGACGATTTTACCCCCGTCTTAGCGTTTTTTAGATTTTATTTTTTTAATTTTCATAATCCTTAATAGTGTTACTACATTTGTTGAAAGTTTCATTAAAAAATATTCAGAAGTTATTACAAAAAATGTAAAAAAATGATATCTTAAATTCCTCATGTGACTACCAGGGGTGGTTTATTAAATGCCTTTTTTGATTGTCTTTTAGAGACATTCCATTTGCATCCCGACCAATCAAAAGTCAGATTTAATTAATTGTCTTTTAGACATTTCATTTGTAGTCCGAAAAGCTTTACTTTAAATAAATATATTGTTTTTATGAATTTTAAATTCTCTCGTTTTTTATATACATTTCATTTGCATCCCGACCAATCAAAAATCAGATTTAATGATCTAATCTATAAACATTTATAGATACACATAAAGATTTATTTGGCTTCATGTTACGATTGTCTTATCTCATAGATATCACTAGAGGAAAGACATATCAAATCATTTAGCATTATTTTACGCGACTAAAAATTCGGAAAATGGTTGAATCAAGACATGTAGTTTTTGTAGTCGCAAGCATTGCAGTTTTAGGAATTTTTGCGGCATCGAGTGGGGGGATTGCTTGGGGACAAATGAAAGTTAAAACCAACTATGGAACTGTTGACGGTAAGTACATTTTTTAAAGGTTTTTATTAAAGTGAAATAAAAAATACCCTTTCAGTACCGCCAGAAAGAGATAATTTCCGGATTTTAGCAATTCACAAATGAGCAAGTTTGCAGGGAGTTTTCTCGCTAATGGGAAAACAATTCTGAAGAAAATTCAGTTTCAAAGCAAGTGAAAATTTCTATCAAAGTCTTTTTAAAGGCTACGAGGCGAAGAAGACGTCGTTCCAATAGAAACGATTTTGGCTGGGCGTTATCAAAAGAGTTAAGAAGCTAAGTGTGATCAAGAAACTACAATGAAAATAGTTTTAGTTCCTTGGTGTGATATAGGGACATTTATAACTTTATTCTAAGAGATGTGTGCAAAATTATGCTAGTGAAATTTTATTGTTAAGCGCGTCCGAATTTGACTGCTTTTCCTAAACTAATATCCGTGATGAGTCATCCAATTAAAAGTAACTGTCAATCTGCTAACAAAACTCTTAAATATTGGCCAATATGCTCGAAAAGAAAAAACAAAAAAAATCTCAAAAATATTGACCAAATTTGTCAGCATTTGATAAATGTTAGCCAGCATTTCCACCGAAATTCGTATGTTAGTCGCATGTTGCTCGGTTTGCAGTAGACAAGTAGTTTTTTTCAAGAAAAATGTCAACGCAAACTGTACTATTGGTCTATTTTAGAAAAATAACTTCCCTATCAATACACACTGTTAATCTACTTTTTCCAGAAATCTTTGGCTTATGGAAGGAATGTGGCAAAGCTCAAGTTAAAGTATGTATTGATCTACCAAAGGAATCAATCACCACCAAAATAAAGATCACAAGAGGTTGCAGTGTCTTGGCCGTTCTTTTCAGTGTCGGTACAATCATCTTCGCATGTGTTGCTATTACCAATAATGGAAATTCTGTCAAATATGGTGGGATAGGAATGTTATTTGTAGCAGTTTTAGGGATTGGGGCAGCTATTACTTTCACAATTGCATTCGAACATGATAAGAATAATAATCCTATTCCTGATCAACTTTTTGGTATGAAGTATGGATGGGCGTACGGTTTGGATTGGTTTGGAGTTATTGCAGCTTTTGCAACAGCCTTCTATTCTTTGTATATCGCCCATGTTGATCGAAATGCAGGACCACCCGGTGCCGTTAAATTTTGAAGAGAAAATAATTGAGCATGTTATAACGAGAACTTTTAAATATGAAATAATTCAGCACTATATGTACATCAAAATCTTTAAGTACTTTCTGTAATCACAACTGGAAGTGATTTTAAATGTGTAAACTATTTTATTTTGGTTGGATCAGATTTTATTTTCCCGCATTTGTTATTTTCTTTAAATTTTTGAGGAAGGAAGAAATGGGCTTTTCCAGAAAAAGTCCGTATCCCCCCCCCCCTGTTGAGGATATAGGATATCCAGGGGGTCCGAAATTTTTCAATATCCTTGGACATCCAGGGGGTGAGAATTTGAGGATAAAGGATATCCAAGGGGTGTGTTCAAAACTTTTAATATCCTAGGATATCCAGAGGGGTAAGAATTTGAGGACCAAGGATATCCAGGAGGTTGGTGTTAAGGAAAATCGACATCCTCAACAGTGGTGGGAATATGGATTTTTTTCTGGAAAAGCCCATTATATAGAGTAAATTTTTGTTATTAAATTGTTGTTAGTAAATATTTGTTATTCTTGTCGATTTTACTACCTTGAACTTTTGTTTGAAGGAATATAATCATAAACTAAAAAGTAAAAATGAAATTTGGCATACCTTTGTACTCTGAGTTGTAAAAGAATTGCGTGAATACCCATTGACGCATTTTGTAATGCCTAACGTACTTTGTAATACACATTGACGCATTTTGTAATGCCTAACGTACTTTGTAATACACATTGACGCATTTTGTAATGCCTAACGTACTTTATAATACCTGGTGCACTTTGTAATATTTTCTGAATATCACGTGAATATCACGGACTTGTGGATTTAAATGTACGTTCAACGTCTTTTGTTGAATTATTTTCTTTTTGAACCATCTGTATTGGTATTAAGTATGGATCATGAAAAAAAAACACAATGAAATTAAGCAAGATGTCACCAAGGATTAATTTGTTCAGAAACTGCAAAACTAACGTCAAAGTCTTAACTGTTTTATTTTTTATAGATGATTGTATTACTCTATGAGGTTATTAACTGAGACAATTTTTCTAAATTTCAACAAGTATGTTTTTTTAAGCAACAAAAATTCATTTCAGGCCAGGAAGACAATTTCAAAATGTTAATAAAGTGCAAGTTTTTGTTTTCCAACTTCTATTTTGTTGGATTTTGAAGGCCAAAAAGTATTTTGAAGTTTTTTAAAATCATTTCGTTCCTCAACAGTTCCTTTTTAGACTTTTTTTGGCATTCAAAACCCATGAATATAGTTTGATGGAATTTGGACGGATGTTATGTAACTATGTCGTATTTATTCTTATTATTTTGTGGCAATGCGGATGGCTTCAAAAAAAACAATAGTTGAAAGTCCATTTATTCCTATGTCGATGGTTGAATTCGCGAAATTTAATACACGTGAAAAATTAATTCACGAATCGCAAAATTGTAGCGAGTACACTAATAGTCAAAAATCTATTTTCGAATTTAAAGATGAGGTTTTGGCTAAAAGTCCTTTGAGAAATTTAGCAAAAAACAGAATCTGTTTTCACGAATTCCTGCATTAGTAATTAATTACAATAACGACTTTATAGACATTCAAAAGACTTTACAAAAAGGCCTAATCTGGACAAGGAAAAAATATTTTTTCTTCGAATCTTTTCTAAAGTGTCCACATTTAGTTGAACTATTTAAAATTTTGCGGAAACATTTTCTAACTTGATACATATAAAGTTATGACTGTTTTTATATGCAAAGCTGGAATGGATGAGCCTACGATTTGGATGGGTTTGGAGTTATTGCAGCTTTTGCAACAGCCTTTTATTCCATGTATATCACCCAAGTTGCAGGACCACCTGAAGAGAACATAATTTAGCATATAATGAGAACTTTAAAATATGAAAAACTTTTGAAATAAAGATTTATGTAAATTATTTTCTACTTATACGGTCGCGCAACCAAAAGGTATAATTTGTATTTAAGTTTTGAGTGAGGACGAAATTCTGATGATTTCATGTTCAGTTTTAAAGTTGGGTGGAACAGAAGCTTCCTAATTATGATTGCAGAACCCCCATTTCACTGTCCTAGTGAGACCCCATACCCACTAGAAGGTAGGTCCAAAAACCCTCCCCGGTAGAAAATTAGTACAGAAAATCGCCCCCTCTCAAAAAAAAGCCAATCCCCATTGAAAACATTTTGATATCCCCACTAAATTTTGATGGAACAATAAAATGTGTCACTGGGCGCGTTCATTCAGACTACATGCCAAAGTTTAATAATTTTTTAATTTTTTTTATTCGTTAGGCGAGTGCAAATTAATTTGTTGTTTTACGGCCGAAGCAATTTCAAAATGAATTTTTAAGAATTTGTTTTACACTAAATTTGCTCTTTGAGGCAAATTAGTTTAAATAAAGCTAGAATTGAATGAAAGTTTGTCATGAAAATGTCTCATGATATTTTCTTATTTATTTTCATGAAATAAGAAAAAAACCATGAAATCAAAATGTTTAGTGACTTTAACTTTCCATTTTATTTTTATTTCTTTTTTCCAAAAATATGGGTCGGTCAGGCCCGTAAAACAACTAATTAAATTGGTTTCGCCTTATTCTAATTCTAAGTTGGTAAAAAACAATCTAGAAAGTACAAAGAATAAAGTCCAACTATCATAACATTATTAAAAAACAAAAACCATCTATCTAGGGGAAAAAAACTATATACAAATTTTACACGTGCACTTAGGTAACACATCTTTTAGAGCTTTTGCAAAAGAACTCAAATCTTCAAGGGATTTTACTGAAGATGGTATTTTATTCCAAGATGAGACATCTCTAAACTCAAATGTATTAACACCAAATGCGCTATTATATTGGCAGAGTGAGGGTGTGACCACCGCTTAGGCAGAGTATTGAAACTTTTTCTGTCCCGACTCCAAATATGGTGGACACTTCAAACAGAGCCCTTATCATCCGTGTTTTAATGTAAAAGAACCTGGGGAAACAGAGTTCCCCGATCCCAGCTTCAATAAGCCATTTGGAGGCATATAATGTGTAAAGTCTCTAAATACTTCCTAGAACCGTCACCGGTTGCTTAGAGCGACCCTTCTCAGCAGGCACAAAACGTTATTCCAACATTGTATTAACGTTCAAATGATGCAGTGACTGTTAAAACAATGTTCCATGCCTGTTGGATTAGCAAAAATACTTTGCTGCCTCACCGTGTACCAGTTTGAAACTGCGTGTCTCGTGCACTTAACGTTAAAGATTGATTCAAATAGATTTCATGTGTATTCGATACCAACGGCCACATATAAAATGTATAAACAAATAAACTGAAAGAGTAAGTATTTACAACAACTTTTGGTTGCGGATACAGAAGGCTCTCAAAAGTTTTGACGGAGAGTGTTGCTTTCGCTCGTATTCCTTATTTGGAAGTCAACACTCTCCGTCAAATATTTTGAGTACCTTCTGTAATCCACCTCAGATAGTTCTTTTTTTTTAATCTTAAAATTCTTTTGCCGGTTAACTTTAGCCATCGCCGAGTTTTGAAATTCCTCGCTTTGTTGCGTCTTTTCCTTTGTGAACTTCAAACTTCAAAAAAGCATTGTGGTCGCTATAATTACTTTCATTCAGACAATTATCTTAGTACCACTGAAAACGGTTTTAAAGTTATGACTAAAAGACTGGAGGTCATTAAAATAGCTTTTTGGACGTCAATTGGCGTCACTCGACGTCTGAAGGTTAATAGTCGTAATCATTAGCTTTGCAGTCGTTAACAAATTGAAAGAACCTGATGAATCATATTTGGTCTGAATTTTCTTTCTTATAAGTTCCTTTAATCCAGTACTGTATCGAACGAAGCGACTTTCATTCCCTCATTTGCCAACAGCTACACATTGCGTGTATTCCAACATTGTGCAACGTCTAAATAACGTTCTGGCGTTGAAACAACATTGATTGGACGTTTTAAAACTCTTCAAATGCTTCATTAGACTTTGAGAAAGTTTGTTTCTTCTTACTATTATTCTTGCTCGCTGCATCATTATTCGAAGATGTTGTGTTATTAGGTATTTTCTTCGGTTTGAGCACCTTATAAATCGATAAAGTGCAGACCAGAAATCCAGCAAGACATCCGAGAACTATTCCTGATATCGCTCCAGCTCCGAGACCACCGTGACCCGCGGTTTTACCTGGAAAAAAAACATTTTTATGATGATGATGATATTACTTTAACTCTTTCCCTGACGAGGTTCTGTATATTTGGTATCGCATCTTAGCATCGTGTCAATTGCAAGGCCGGATGACACTAATATACCTTAGCGGACAAAGAAATGTCAGACAAAAATGGCGAATTCTTTTGGAGGTGACGAAAGTTTTGGGCGACAAATAATTTAGTCCGACGAAAAATTAGTCAATTAGTCAATTTTTATAATATCGATAGGGCATTATTTAAACCCTTACAAAGTCTTACTACCCAGTGGTTATCCCTAGTAGGTGAAATCTTTTTGCTGTCTAAACCTGGATTGCTATCATGCTTTTCAAGTCAAATGTTTGTTTTTTGTCATATTTTCAGTAGCATTTTTGATTTCAATAAAACCTATTTTCTAAGCCATCATCCGAGCATTTTTTCAAAAAATTAAACAAAAACTTACTATAGCTGGGAGTAGTAAAGAATTTGGTTTTCTTTCCACCAGGTTGATTAGCCTCACTGCGTAAGATAACTTTAAACGAATATCTTGTCTCTGCTTTTAAACCTCGGAATCCAAATCCACCTGTGATACTTTTCAAAGTCATATCGTGTGTTTCACAAGAATTAAGTTTGTTCTGGTCTTCAGTTTTACACATTGTTATGAGACCATTCAGTATTTTGCTACCACCGTCATCGAGAGGTCGAGTATAGGTCACTCGAAGCCATATTTCGGTCACGTGCCGTACAACATTTATGATACTGATTTTTTGGACTGGACCAGGACTAACTATAAAGAGAAAGTAAGTCATTTTTAAAAGTGATTGGGGAAACGTAGAAGGAACCTACCACAACCTATCATTGATCTACCAATTTTGAAAAACAAATTATTCCGTAAAGATTGTTTTGAGTTTTTCTAAGGGTCGCAAAATAAAGAACAGAACAAATCAAAAGAGTCTCTTTAAGGGTCTCTGTTTTTGAAAAATTTGGTTTGAAAAAAGTGTCTTAAAGGTCGAAGTTTTTTCGAAGTCTTTGGTAGTTTGAGGCAAAACATTATCTCAAAGGGTAACACTTTTTGACAACCCCTTCTCGGATTGATACTCGTAGGGAATCACTATAAAAGAATAGCAATCCAAATCGCCCTCGTAGAATCTGTCTGATGATTGGTAGGATAAAAGACTTAAAAAAAATATATATATTGTCTTTATCTTACCCATCCTTGGTATTGTATAGTTAATACTTAGTGGCTTTAAACTTTCTCCAACTACGGTCTTTGATGTTACAACAATAGTATATATAGTATCATTCTGTAACTGTTCATCGCCTAGCATGCCAACTGGGAACAGTGACTCCGATCGCTTGTTTGATATAATGACGTCATTCGCAGCTTTGCTACCATCTTTAAACACCTTGAAGGTTGTGATGTAATCTAAATCTCTTGGGTACTTTTTCAATCGAATGGTGATGGAATTGTAGTTTGAATGTGAAATACTGATTAATGAAGGAACCTTGGGTAGCTCTAAAATAAACAAAATTTAACTTTTATACAAAACAATATAATTTTAGATTGATTGAACTTCAAGAGTTTTGAGAATTCACAGTTATTTCAACGTTTTAACGTTCTGACGTTAGAACGACGTTGTTTTGCGTGACGTTAAAACCACGTTGCGTACTTGGTGAGTAGAAAAACTGTATACTGTACTTAACTCTTTATATACCCCATCAAAAGACATTTTTAGAGCTTTAAAAATTGGCGAACGAGCGGGGCGTTTTCTCTTTAATGATATATCCTGAAACCGTTATTTTTGCTTTATTCAAAAGCAAGATCCATCAAATTCGAATAAAATTCAATTTCAAAGTCAACCAAATTTCAGATGCTGTTAGAGATGGAGAAGATGTCAGTTGAGGAAGACCAAGTCTTAAATCTAGGCTTAAGTTTTGACAAGTACTTAGAACAATAAATATCTTTACCAGCTAACGGGACGGTGAATAGCTTTGATGCAAGAGGACCAAATTCACCAGTGATTGATGTCGCTTGCATTGTAATGTTGTAAGTAGCAGTATGGCTGATGTTGCGGACCAAAATAAAATTATTGTCATCCTGGTATTGATATGTCTATAAGAAAATATTATTTTCTAATCCGTAAACTCAAACGAAAATAACTTTATTTCTTATTTTATTCTTTCTCTCAGAAGCCGTCTAGTTATTAATTAGTAAGTATTTATTAATTAGTAATTTTAGCATTAATTTAAACACTATTAATAAACTATCGACTTGTGAGTGTCTGTCCAAAATAACAGACTAAGTAGGAACACGTAGGTAGAGCGCTATTTCGCAGAACGCGCAAAATAAATACATAACAGATGACTTCCCCATCTGAGGTAGACTATTTTATAGTTGAAGACAAAAATCTCTATCTAATAAATTGCAACCGCAGTCGAAGGCGACTCGAAGGCTCCCTTTTCGATAGCGATTTACCCGAAGGTAGGGGAGGGCGCCACTCATTTCCCTGGATTTCTCTACTTATCCTCGCTCTAATCTCTAATGCTGAGTGCCAAGCAGGACAGCACCGAGTACCAGTTTTCAAGGGGACCTTTCAAGTCTTCGGTCTGACCCGACTGGGGATTGAACCCATAACGGGAGGCGAACACTCAAAGCACTCGGCCACTGTCGCTAATAAATAAAGTAAATCTTAGGCCATTCGTTAGACTGAAGTCTCGTTTTAATTCGATAGGCTACATTTATCACAGAGGTAGTTTAAACAAAGATACTAGACTAAACAGCCTTAGATTAAGAAAGAAGTTTGTTCCAAACTTTACCGCTGCCTTCTCTACTTGTTATTTTCTATAACCACCGTTTATGACTTGAAAACCTCGGAAACATAATTTTCTACCCTATCACTTTAACTATTTCAATACCACCAGAAAGAGAAAATTACTGGTTTCTAGCAATTGACAAATGAGAAAGTATGCAGGGCGTTTTCTCACTAATGAAAAGACCTGAAACCGTCGTTTTTTTTAATCAAAAGTAAATTCTATCAACTTTCAAGAAAATGCAGTTTCAAAGCGAGTGAAAATTTCTATCAGAGGCTATAAGGTGAAGAAGACGTCGTTCCAATAGGAACGATTTTGGCTGGGGTGGTATTGAAAAAGTTAAAGGGAAGAATGCGGACACAATTTTTACCAATTTTGGGTCTATATGTAATTCGTTCCAAAGGCAAATTCCTGATTCATCAAGCCAGTATTCTGCAAAAATAGTACGGATGCTTTTATGTAGGCAACATAACCTATTCTAGCCCTAAGCACTGCGTGTAAGGGAATGGCTACATGGCGTCGTGAATGTAAGTGCCGCCGAACCCTTCGAACATAAGGTTGTAGACTTTTTAAAAATAACAGAAAATCACCAAAACGCAATATAACGGTCATCTAAACATCCCTCAATATGCTTTTTAAAGTGGTTTTTGTTGGTATACGATAGCAGTAGCTGACTTTATTAACATATCAACCTTGAAGGAAGGTGCAAATTTCTAAATGTTTACAGACCTTATGACCGAAAATGGAATTCGTGCCCCACTGTTGAGGATATGGGATATCCAGGGGGTTTGAAATTTTCAATACACTAGGATATCCAGGGGTATAAAAGAATCTGAAGACCAAGAATATCCAGGAATCCAAGGGGTAAGAAAGAATCTGAAGACCATGGATATCCAGGGGGTCCGGAATTTTCAATATTCTAGAATATCCAGGGGGTAAGAATCTGAAGACCAAAGATATTCAGGGGGTTCGAACTTTTCAGCACGAATATCCAGAGGGGGGGGGAGGCTGGTGTTAAACAGCTAAGCTTAACAGGCGATACGGACTTTGTCAGGAAAGCCCAACGCATGTACCAGGAAGTACGTTTCGAATTTCTCTTATTTCACTACCGCATACGTCATATCTAAAATAAATTGCAAGCCGAAGCTTTATTACTTACATAATTACTTCAGGGAAAACATACAATCGATTTGAATATATTGGTAATGGGGCATGATACTGTATAAACATGACGTCCACAATTTCACACAGTTTCGATTATTATTCACGCCACGAACTTCCTTGTGAATATTGATGAATCTTCCTTGATTGATTTGATTGTTCTTCTTTGGAAAAATTGTGTGAAAATTATGTTAGTAGCAAGGTTACGCAAAGGGACATTTAGGACCTTAGACACGTATAGGTCGTCCTGTACATAATTCGTCTAAACAAAACTCGTAAACAAAAATCTATGTAAAGGCCGACTCATACGCGTCTAAGGTCCTAAATATCTCCTTGCGTAACCTCGCTAGTATGAAATTTTACTTTTTCTTTTTTCTTTTTGATTAATGTTGCCATATGTTTGAAGTTGCTGTTGGCGTATGCTGCCAAAAAAAATCAAATTTTCGGCGGTGAAAATTGCTTTTTTCTCAGTAAAACTGTTGGAATTTGGCTTGTATGTTATGAAAAATTTATAAAAATGGTGGAAAACATAATAATTTGTTTTGTTTTATGGTAAG
>JAUJPO010113213.1:0-22014 GCA_032270745.1 Tiaropsis multicirrata | reverse complement strand
CGCCAAATTTAATAAAATTTCTGATTTTGGCGAACCGCCAAAATAAGTACCCGCCAAAAAAAGTACACTTAAGGTAAATTTCTCGATCATGTTGAGGTAGACTTTTTGTCTCTTTTAGAAACTTTGTAAAGAGTTGAATTGTATATTTATTCCAAACACTTTATGATTTTCAAAGAAATACATATCAAACATGTCACTTCAAAAATTGAGCTAGACTCTGCAATGTTCAATTATTTTCCGCAATTTCTTTACAGAAAATCCAAACGTGTTGGAAAGTTCTTTTTGCACTCTTCTTCTTAAAAGCATTTGGTTTATATTCTTTAAATGATATACTGTTGCCAAAAGACTGTGGTCCTTTTTCAGGATTCGGGCTGGGTTACGGTCGCGTCTAAATATAAAATCTTTTGTAAGAAGTTTGAAACTAAAAACAGTTAAAACTATAATGACACGGAAGAAACAAAAAAGTAAATTTAAAGTGCTGTGATACTATCCTGGTTTCCATTGTCAATGGAAGCAAATTTATTCTGGCAATCCTTTTGCAACATACTTTTAAAACAAATATGTATTATTTCGATATACGGGGGGAAGCAGCATGCCGTGGCAGTAGATTTTGACCCTTCCGCGCGCTTTATAAATTCCGGATAACATTTGCTTGTTTCTAACGACGAAAAATTAATTTGACATTTTTTTCCCGATACTGTAGTTCAATAGGATATGAAATTTGGTAAAATGTCAGTAGGCTTCATAGAAATCACAACTCGAATTTTATCAAATTTATTATTTCTTTTATTCTATCTTTTTCGACTCCAAAGCGTCGGGGAACATCGAGTCATTACCTTCTCAAACGTGTAACGAAACATATCTGTAGAAGCACTATTATTTCTAAGATCAAAACTCCGTTCGTAAAACGGAGCACTGTTTGGCGGGTGGGATCCTTTGAAAGCAATTTCAACTCGAACCCGTTTCGGTATAGTTGACATCAAATCAGAATTCAAATTTCGGCAGTAGTCCATCTTTAGGTATCGCAATCGAGGTAGTGTTTCGATCAGTTTGCTTACATCTTCATTTGTAATGCTTGATGCATATCTGAGAAATAATGATTGGAAATTGTTATGGTTATAAAATATCATATTTATACTGATAGCGAAAAAAACTTTTCGAGAGGAAAATTTAGAAATAAAAACTACCACCAAATTTTCTTTGTGCTAAAATATTCAATAATGAGGCAGACCAAAGCGTATATCGTCGCTTTAAGACAAAAAAGCCTTAAGTGCATTTTTCTCGTTTTGAGAAAAATTAAATTAAAGATTTCATGTTCTAATAGAACTTGGCCCGATGGTTCTGCAGGAAAGACTTTTTGCACTCATAATTTGGCATATTTTGCAGACATTGAAGATTTTAATTAGCTTACTGATTCTATCACCAGATATTAAAGGAAAAGTGTCTTGAGGCTTTTTACCATCTACACAAACAACCTTAAGTTTTGTATTCTGAAACTTTTTTTAGAACTAAAAAGCCTTAACTTCAAAATTTGCGACTTAAGTCTTTTTAGTTGTAAACTTTTAAAAGTTTCTAAGTATATAACAAATATCAAAATACAAAGACAATGAAGTTAAAAATTTCGGTAGTTAAGGCTTTCTAGACCTGAAAAATGATGTAACCAATATGAATCCACTAGCAGTTAATTTTTTGAAAAATTCCACTTAAGGCTTTTTAGTTTTAAAGCGACGATATGGCTAAGTTCTTCTTGTTGTACTTTTTTGAATGATTTTAGTTTGATTGTATTACCATTTTTTTAGAACCTTAAAGCTTTCTTTTGTGGTGTAGAAAGTGGTTGAAAGAGAATCTACTCTCCCCGTCTAAAAATAACTAGACTTACGTTAAAATTAATCCTTGAAGCTTTGGAAATCGAAAATACATGGATCTCAATAGACCTTGATCAATCGTTTTCCCGTGATTGCTCGAACACAAACGAAGATATTTCATCGAACATCGTTTTGAAAGCAAATTCTGTAGTCCAAAAGTTGATAAATGTGCATTCAAGGCTAATTCTAACTCCTCTAGCCTTGATACGTCGCAATCAAGCACCGCATGGTCGCTGACGTTCGTGGAAATCAGACTTAGTGAGCGTAGTTCTTTACAATCCTTCAAAACGTCATCCAAACCATACCCTGTTATGTTGAAGCAGAAGTTGAGCGAAAAAGCTTTTAACCGTGGACAATTCTTGCTGATTGAAAGTAGAATATTGTCTTCAGCTGCATCGCAATCGAATATGTTAAGATAGGTAAGGTTCTGAAGCACTCCGAACAAATCATTTTGATTGATATTGATTAAAAAGCTGTTGGTAAAAGCTAGATACTTCAGTGTTCGACATTTTAAGGCGATAAAACGTAAAGCAGGATGGTCATGCGCGTAGCACACGTTCAATAATTCCAAATTTTGGGGCACGTCATCAAATTCTTCTATGTCACCAAATTTATCAAAACACGTTTTATAAATGTTGAGATATTTCAAATTTGGACATTGTGTTTTGAGAGTACGTAAGATAGTTGGAGTGACACTTAACTTGCTCACATCTAAAGCCTCGAGGTACGATCCTCGTGTCTTGATAAAACTTAAAAATCGATTTTCAGTCAAAGATTTTTGGTAAGTGCATAATTTGCATTGGCTCCAAAAGGATGGGTCACGACTGATTTTGTTCCACGCTTGACAGACAAGGCTGCACCGAAGTAGATCAGGTGTATCCAAAAGATTGAATATTTGAAGGATATTGGAGTCAGGTATTATCACATTGCTGTTTTGATTTTCATTGCCATTGGTTTCGTCCATGATTGAATGGCAAAACCATTGATCATGTTGGTGTGTGACTTCGTACAGAACCTTGTCGTAACAAACCTACATAATATTTTGATATTTGACGTCATTGTAGAATTTGTGACGTCAATTTTTGAAAGTCATTCTATCATCATCCAATCATTCGAATTTTTGTTTTTCTTACTTGATCACCTCTTGTTGTCATAACAGACCTACACATAAAAATCCAATAATTCCTACTTACGATTAGTTTTACTATCAGGTCAACAGAATGGAATTATTTTGTAGTAATTGGATGTAAGAATGTATCTCGTACCCCATTATGTCGAGTTATTTTTAATATTTTGTTTTGTATAATCAAATTTTTTTTATTTTTATTTATTAATTTTATTAACTGTCTTTCAGGCACTTCCATATTTTGCAATGGCTATTCGTCCTATTAAAATAATAATATATTTAAATAAAGAAATAAGTTATTCTATAAAAAAAACACTGTAAACCGTATTAAGACATCGCTATATCATAGTGTATATTAGATTGAGATTCATGAATGAGCGCAATTTTTGATGATATTTGGTTCCTCATTCGTTAATAAACCCTAAATATATACCAGATAAAAATATTTTAGTATCAAAACCATTTTTTCTCTAAGACAACATTAATACTGAACAAAATAAGCCAAAAAAAATTTCAAAATCTTCTCTATCGTCAGGAAATCTTGAATTTCAACAAACCTGCATTTTTAGGGGACATATACTGTACAATTCCTATATAATTTAATGAATCTTGAAGCACTTTATATATAAGATCTATTAAACCGACTATTAATACGAAAGATCAATAAGTAAGAGTTGCACTTTGGTCATTAAGATTTAACGATTTTTATTTTTATATTCGCTTATTTTTCTCAATTTTGTTCATCACTGATAACAGTTTTTAGCAAGCCTTGATTAGTGTATCCTGTATGTATGTAAATGATGAGATGTGTATATATATTTTTAGCAAGCAGTTTCACTGTTTTTTACTATTTCATTTTTTAGAGACCTGATGATGAAAAACTTCAAAAAATATTGTAAAAATTACATTGTTGAACCTCCTATGTTGGATTATCTACACATTATATTTTGATATTTGACGTCAGTTTTTTGAAAGTCATTTTCCCAATCATTAACCTTTAATGTGATAGCTCCATACAGAACCTTGTTGTCATAACAAACTTATATACATAATATTTGGATATTTTGACGTCATTGTATTTTGTGACGTCAATTTTTGATTAAGTCATTTTCATCATCCAATCATTCGAATGTTTTTTTTTCTTGTTGTAAATATTATCTTATTATCCAGCCAGTTTTCTAAGGCATCTTTCTCATCCAGTGTCATTTTTCTTTGGTCTGTACTTTCTATATTTCTTTGAATGGTCTCCAAAATATACTTCTCGGTCCAAGTGTTTTGAACTCTTCCCAATGGATGAGATTGAAGAAAATTTTGCGCCTTTAAAAAGAAATTCAGAGTAATACACATAGTGAATGGAACTTCAGAAACATTACTCTTTCCTATCCGACGGCACTGTTTTTTTAAATCAATTTTCAATAAATTCCAAAACCTAATAGGGAGATTTGTAATAATGTTTCACATTTCCAAAAATTATTTTGACCAAAATGCCTTTTTTATCTTTTTTACAAAGGGATATCACAATTTTTTGTTGAATTTTTCACATACATAAATAATAGTTTGATTTTTAAACAATTCACATCCAGAGTCACTTTGCTATTATATACACGTTTTTTTATAAGAACATTAAAATCCGAAGAAGCCTTCTAATGTTCTTAATTAAGTATTTTAATTCAAGTCTCAAAAAATTTTCAAAAGTTACAAGTCCCCTTAACCGGAGATTTTTGGTAAAACATTTGCATGGTTATGTTCCCAAGATAATAAAGAAAAATAAATTTGCCTCATTTTTTTATAGGCAACCTATTTTTCTTTAATATCTTGGGAACATGATTATGTAAAAAATTTCCCTAAAATCTTCGGCTAAGGGGACTTGGAACTCTTAGAAACTGACTATATCTGTTATTTTTCGTAAATTTTTGTATCTAAATCATTTTCTCTCCGTTTCTCAAAAATTTCCAAAATTAGGCTTATCAGATGTAGAATTTCATAAGCTGAAAATATATACTTTTAATATGTAAATGTTACGTCATCATAAGTTATCGATGAAAAAAAGATCAAAAGCTTCTAAAATCGATTCCGAAGGTGACGACATATCTTAATTGGCTCTAAACGCGATTTCCCTCAGCTGGCTTCAAATCAATTATCGAATTAACATGCATGTTCTTAATTTAATTAAAAGCCTTATGTTCTTATATACTTTGTTCTTATAAAAAAAATGTGTATAAACGTGGAGATGGTTTCGAAAAGGTATGCCTCTTGGAAAACGAAGAGTTTAAATGGGTAGTATAGAGATGTTGGGTCTATCACTAAAAAGTATGTTGCAACAACAAGAGACACAATTTCCAAATAAATAAAATCAAAAGGATAAAGCTGTAAACCTGTATTTTGTAGCTAGATATCAACAAGAGATTTTCAGTGCAAACAGTCATAAATTTTTACCTCGCTGAATAATTCTTTCGTGTTAAATCTACCCATAATGAAGATTAACAGTTTGGATAAATCATGGCTATTGGAATATCTAAATAAAATAGTTATTAAAATAAAGAAAAGAGATCTAGAACAGTTGAAGTTAGTCTATGATAATACAGGCTTGCAAGAAAAAAGCTGATAATTTGCTGACATAGACAAAATATCCTTTTGAAATTCTCAATCTTGCATAAACGATGATACATTTTCTTTGGTTAACATTCCATTATTTCCCGATCGTCCACCAAGAAAGAAGAGAATGTACTAATAACCCGACAGACACACAACGTTATTCAAACAATATTTCAACGTACAAATAATGTGCTGACGTTAAGATAACGTTTGGTGCCTACTGAGAAGTATCTTAAAGTATCTTTATAAGACCAATTCATAGACCTTCTATGATCGATATTTTTAGATTTGTAAAAAAATTATACCTCTTCTCAAAGAATTGGTAATGGTCTTTTATATATTTCCAAACACTTGATAATGAACCGGCAGCCGTAAGTTGAGCTAAAATGGATCCAGTGTCTTGTACTGATACAATGCTTGTGTTAAAAGCAATTGCCAGCGTGCTAAAGCGAAAGGAACACGAAGCTTTATTCAATTAATTTGTTTCGATTCTTTCCTCGTCAGGTATGCGATTTTTCACAAGTTTCGATAAAGAGTCCCAAAAAGCAAACAAAAGCCTACTCAAATTTGACTTACGATATATAATTTACAATTACTTATAATTCTTTTTAAGAGTTCTACGACTTCATCGATGGTTAGAAAGGTTTCAAAAGCAATATTCGTAAAATAGAAACATCGACAGAGAGAAAGAGAGAAAAAAATTATACAAATATAACCAAAATTGAATTTATAAACTTTCTGCTTTATACTTGATAAATTCTTTCTCTTACCTGTTTACGAGATATTTGAACCTAGGGAACGCTTTCATCAATATGCGTCGATCTGTATCAATTGGTGACGTTTGAAATAAATGCCACAAGAAATTGTAATGATCAATATTTTGATCATCAAAACCAAAGTATAAAGCAAGCAGGCGATTTTCTGGTGACAAACCAATACCACTATAAAAGTATAAGTAAACTTCCTTTCTTTAATTTCCAGAACAATGTAAATATAGTCTGTTGTTACAAGGGCAATTGGTAGGGGTTGGTATATTCATCTACCTTATCGGACTCCTTATTAAAAAAAATTCGTCACTAGTATGTCCGACGAAAATTTTTGTCCAAATCTAAACGATATGTTTTGAAAAGAATATTGTTTATTTTCCCATAATTTTCGCTTCAGCGTTCAGGTAATATTTTTTCGTTTTGTTACACATTACGTATATGATTGCGTTGCATAAGCAATTATTTAGCAAAATTTTAGTTTGGACAATCTTTTTGTCGGCTGAGAGCCTCCCTTTCTTTAGAGCCGCCCGTTTACCACGCCATCTTTGAGGATCTTTTGGACCGATAGTGAACATTTAAAGTCACCTTTTATCAGTATAAATCTTTTGGAAAATCTGTTCAACTCTTGCATTCATATCATTGGAAACATTTTGTTTGAGTGCAATCTTCAACGTTTCCATCCTTTGAAGCCTACAAAAAAACGTATTTGTATTTGCCTTTTGCACTTTTTTTTGAGTCATTAACTCGAGTGAAAAAGCAAAATTAAAATTTTTTCCAGTCATCAACTATAGTGCTGGGTTTGAGTCAAATTATTTTGTGAATAATAGAAATATTAACCAATAGCAATAGGATTGAAATAATTTTTTTTTAACGAAAGCCCGTTTAGTTGGCAACACTTCTAGGATTCACACTTTAGCCAACACTTTAGCCAACACCCAGCCGACAAATAACGTTATTTCAACATTGTTTCGACGTCCAAATAACGTTCTGACATCGAAGCAACGTTGTCTGGGCGTTAAAACAACTTCCCGTGCCTGCTGGGAAATTCCCTGTTTATTTTCTAGAAAAAGTTTTGATTTAAAAACTTTTTGAAAAACTAGTTTATTTGACCAACCACTATATTTTTGAGCAAATTCGGACGTTGCTAAGCAATAGTCCTGTTACCACCTATACTATGTTAGATGGCAAGTAAAATTAAATTTTGACCTTGTTTTAGAAGGGATGGTAGTTTGATTTGACAAATCATTTATGAATTCTGGTATCACAAGATGTGCCTGTATTTGCCATGTGTATTTCTAAAAGTTAAAACGATAGAAATAATAAAAGAAAGCGTAAAACAGGTTTCAAATGTAACTCATTTCAACAATGTACACGAGCCTTTAAGAAAAATGATCCGATTGTAAACTTATCCATAAGACGAAAACACCACAAATAAAGAAGAAGACCAGATAAGTTAACTATTTTGTTGGTAGTGAAAAACAGGTTTTTGAGGTTCTGACAAGAGTAAGATAAGGCTAATTATTTTGACAAATTTTTCACTGCATTGTAATCTACTAATACTTGTATACCATGTATTTGTCTTTCAATGGCGCATCAAAAAGATCCACTAAGCTTTGATATTTCGATTGGAACATTTTGACAGGTAGGTAGTCCATTTCATACTTGATGAATTCACTTAGACTCAACGCTACCAAAGAATTAAGAATGCGTTTATTGGCTAAAGTGAATGCGTCATTTATCAGGGTGGCACGATCAGCCGGTTCAAACACCTACAAAAGAGATTATAGTAGGGTTTCTTATCCTCGCTCACTTTAAGCTCGCTGCGGCGGCAATTAATTTCGAAAAACTTTTGTATGGAATTAAAGGGGAATATTTTTTGACAAAAGTCTTGAGAAGTATCATAGTATTCAATTTTCTTGGTGGCTCTCTTTCTTGAAGAGGTTAAACCTCGTGAAAGGTGAAGTTGGAGTCAGTTACAAACTCGTTCCCAGGTCTCTCTTCCAATCTTTTTTATAATATGAAAGTCAAAAAGATAATCGACTCTTGGGTCGAGATTTTGTCGCTTAACAGTTCTAGATTATGAGCAACAGAAATCCGAATGGAAGATTTTAGGATTAAACCTAAGGTGTTTAACAAACCTCCTTATTGTGTTTCATTTGACCAATCAAAGCATTCCAAGTGACGTCATCATAATTAGTGATGTAATATCCAACCATTCCAACGTTGGCTTTTAACCACGTGACATTGTATGTGAAATTCAAAATGGTTTCTAGAGTGGAGTTAAGAAAAGTCTTGACATTCAGGGCTGCTATAAGAAATCTGCTACAGTTTATTGTATCTATTGTTAAGTCTGTACCAAACCCCTACTATAAAAACAGACAGACACACGGTAAGAATCATTTGGAATGGTACTACTGGAAGCTGAATTTCTAGAAAATTTATATGACAGGGGGGATATTGGGTTAGGCTGATGATTAATTACCCTTTCTAGAAGTATAAGGTAGGCTAATTAAAGCTTAAACCACTGTATTTAAACATTTTCGTCAAACTTTATATGAATCTTCGTAAAGATTTTGTGGATTGGTAAACCTTCGATGTACGAAGCAAGATGTGATAAGAGGCTCAATTTCACACCTTAAAACGTGGTTTTCTTTTGCTGTTTTTAAAACATTTTAAGATGTTTTCCCGCTAAATTTAATTTTTTTGCCTTCCCGCCAAATCATTCAAATTCTTTTATCCCACCAAAATTTCTTCTTGCCAAAATTAGTTATACCCAAAGGCAACTAGAACTACCTTTCTTTGTTAGCCATACAAGGTTTACTGTTTTATTTTGATCAGTGATATACGTAAAGGGAATATTCCATATCGTTCCATTGGTCACACTCGCGTTTTTACTGTTCGACTCCACTATGGAATTCTGCGTCAGTTTGAACATGGAATTGTTTACACGCTCCATGGTAACAACCGGATAATTAGGTTGGTGCGTCCATGCATGCATTATCTTCTCCATGTTCATTAAGGTATGTTTATCCTATATAAAAAGATTATGCGGAAAATCAGAGGAAATCCACCGCCATTTGGTTGGGGTATCAAACGCCCTAAAAAAAGTAGGGCCTTTACCTGTCTAGCTTGTTCAAATGCTTTCCAAAGATCAGCTGTGGTCACTCCAGATTCATCATAACCATGTCTTTCTAAGAATATCTTAATTCCATTCAGAAATGATTTTTCTCCAAGGAAATTGCTGAACATCTCCACGATTGATACACCCTGTCACAAGAATAGATTTGTAATAATAAGTGTTGATAGTACATATAACGCAATTACGTAACAAGATCCTGTTTTTATTTACATGAAAGCATTACGAATCGTTTCGCAAAGCTATCAAAATCATAACAAAATGGGAGAGAGGACCGGGGTGAGTTTGGTACACACGCTAATTATTGTGTCCACCAACTCTCCGTCCGCGGATTATAGTTCATAGGATTTATTTTGAAGGCGTATTGTTAACTATTTGTGTTTGCATTTATTTGACAGCTGGCCAGTATAATCGGCAAATCACCCTTATATAGAGGCTGGTACTAAAAGAACACAATGATGCAAAGCTTTTATATAGCACACGGTAGATCAGGATAATTTAGACTTTTAAAGTTTCAGATCTTTGCTGAATCAGAAATCTTTAGCAACTGTAAATGACTATATATCTCTTGATAGTGAATATATTGGATGTAATACTTTTTTTTTGTCATTGAGCTCCTATAGAATATGATAGTAATTATCTGACAGGCTTTTAGGTTTTTGCCTGCAAAACATAAAAATTGAAGCTATGTAGCTAAGTTGATCCATCATTAAACTCAAGCTATCAATCAGCAAAAATATTTCAACATCTTTAAAAAATCAAAATGTGACATCAACTTCTGTCTACAATTATTTTAAGTTTCTGGGCCTTCACGCCCTCAGGGCTTCTTGTTAAAATTTCGGAAACTCCCTCCCGTTTAATCAACGCTTGCCCAGAAGACACATAGACGTTAAAACAACGCTCTGGGTGAGAATTCATGATTCATTTTTTACAAACCTTATTGAAAGTGATGAGATCAAAGAGGTCATCAATTTGAAAAGTGTTCTCAAGTTCTTTATCTTCATGAACGATCAACGGGTGAGAAGCTCTTCGATCATCATAGTCCATAGATGTTAAACGTCCTTTAGTTAATTCACCATCTCGCTAAAAAAAAGGATACTAGCAAAGGTAAATAAATCAAATCTTAACAAAATGGTCTTTCTGATTTCTTTCATTTCAAAGAGTTCATGAAGAACTTTTTCGAAAATCGTTATTTTAACGTCAAATCAACATATGGACGTCATATACGTCCTGGAACAGTTGGTCTTTGTTTAAGTTTTGTGATGTAGTGATGCAGTATATTTAGTTAAAGCAAGACTACCTGACAGAATGTTCATTGGACGTTGTGTGTCTACTGAGGATGACAAAATTTCAAAAACAAGGTAAAAGCACAAGATTTTAACTCACAGCAAACACCTGATCATCCAAAGAATCAATAGCGAAAATTCCGAAATAATTAGAGAATGATTCGCTCAACCAAACATCATTCCACCATTTCAACGTCACCATGTTACCAAACCACTATTGAGACAGAAGAAGAACAAATTTCGCGGAATATTGGGTTTTTCCAGGAAAAATTCTTACCCCCTTAGGATATTAGAAATTTAAACATCCCTGGATATCCTTGGTCTTTAAATTCTTACCCCCTGGATATCCTAGGATATTAAAAATTTAAACAACCCTGGATATCCTTGGTCTTTGAATTCTTAACCCCTGGATATCCTAGGATATTAAAAATTTAAACATCCCTGGATATCCTTGGTCTTTAAATTCTTACCCCCTTAGGATATTGAAAATTTCAAACTCCCTGGATATCCTTGGTCTTTAAATTCCTACCCCCTGGATATCCTAGGATATTGAAAATTTCAACCCTAGATATTATTATTTGCGGATTATTTCTGGGTGTTGTGGAAAAACCAAATCTCATGACATCCTGGTTTCACATAACAGAGGTTCCATATAATTCATCCTCCAATTATTTGAGATGAGACCATGTCGTTCTTTAGTACAAAAGTCTCTAAAGATCCCTTGAATAAAAGAACGTTGTAAATAAAGCCAGACACACCCCGCCAAATCTTTTTTAGTAGGTCAACATCACTATTTTTTTACTGCATTTTGTATTTTTAGACCTTCTTTACCAAATAAATTAACAATAATAATAATAATAACAACAATAAATTTAAAAAAAAATGAAGGAAATTCCATTTAATAAGGGTAAGGGCTTAGTTGAGGGCTATATAATACTTTGTACGTTACCAACTGAGCAATTCTTTGCGCCAGTTCAATAGCACCAGTCCTCTGATACTCAACCGTCGAGCGTTGGTCATCAATTACCAACAATGCACTTCGAAATACCAACAATCCATAGCTGCTCATTGGTGTCATTTTGTAACTTGGGTCGGCTACAATATCTGTAGGTAGAAAAATATATTAAATATTACTACTGGCCAGTCTACTGGATACACGGGACGTTGTTTCAACCTTCAAAACACTTCGTTTTAACGTTCAAATGTTATGAGCCTACTTGGGTATACGAAGTCGTTTAAAACACTGCTTTGAGTAGAACAAAAAGACGTTTCTTGCTAGTAGAATCCTTCAAGCTCATTATTGGCAAAGTTTAGACCTGATTTTTAGACCTAAACTGACAATGGTGGGCAAAAAAAAACCCAGCAGATATGGAATGTTGTTTTAGCGCCCAAACAACGTTATGCCAACGTCAGAACGTTATTTGGGCGCGTTGAAACAATGTTGGAATAACGTTCTGTGTCTGGTGGGGAGTGAAAAACATTACTTTTCAAGTAAAATTTTTCAACACGGGTGCCAGCGGATTTCAATGGTGCACATGCTTTGAGGCATGGCATTGACCCCACTTTGTAAAGGGTTTACAGAATCGTTTTTGAGTTTCTTTATTATAAGAGTTAGAAAGAGTTGAAGCTTAAAATTGAGTGTGGGTAAAATTATAATACAATTCTTCACAATGTCTAGGAAAAAAGGTATATTATACTGACCAAGTTTGGCCATTCCCAAACTGATGTTGAGAGCATTTTCAAGAAAATCTAATGTTTTTACGACTGTCTTTAAACTTTTCTCAATCTTAACGGATTCTTCTTGCTTTGAGAATAGGCGAATCTAAAGTGAGAAGCATAAGAATATAATAATTACTAAACTTTAAAACAGCCCACATCACGTATTCTTTTATACATAAACCCAATATCCTAAAAATGCGGGTGCTTAGAAGCGGATAGAGGCACAGACATAGTTGTAAGTTTGCGACCGCAGTCGAGGGCGACCCGAAGGCTCCTTTTCGATATAGCTATCTACCCGAAGGTAGGGGGAGGGTGCCACTCCTTTCCCTGGACTTCTCCACTTACCCTCGCTCTAATCCGAGTACCAGTTTTCAAGTCCTTGGTCTGACCCGTCTGGGGATTGAACCCACAACCTTGCGAACGGGAGGCGAACACTCAAACCACTCGGCCACCGTCGCTAATTGAAATTCCATCGAAATTTCTTGATTCGCAAAATTAAATCTACGTGCGAAGAACTATTAAAAAGTATGATGTACCTTCAATCCATTTTTAGTAGTTGTTTCTTTAAAAGCGTGATCGTTGATGGAAAAAGCTACCAAATAAGTACACAGATACGGGGTCAGTTTGAACACGGTTGTTCGTCTCGAGGACCAATCAGATTCAACAATGTCGTATGAACGTTCAGTGGGCATGTTTGAAAGTGCTGTTGAGTTTGTTGAATGAGTTAGACGTAAACGAAATCTTGCTTTGAATGAGGGTTCGTCAAAACATGGGAAAAAACTTCTTGAATATGTTGGTTTCGAATAAATTGAAATGATCTGTCTAGAGAAGAGAAATGGAGTAGAGTTAAATATTTTCGACGGCAAAAAAATGATACCTTTTTATAAGTATTTTTTTAACCATATTGAGACTGAGATTCGGGTTCAAAAACAATAGATCTATTATTATCGAACAATAGAAATCTAAGCATATGCTCAGACTGAGCTCATTAAAGGGTGATGCTTACTTTCAAAAAAGGTGTATACCTAAATCTCACAAAATTTCAAAACATAGGAAATTTTAAATTACGCATCAATTTATTCTGAATACGGTTTAAGGGAACAAATTAATGCAGAATTATAATTAATGCAAATGTTCGAAAGTTCTGCGGAATTTAATAATGCGAATTAGGGCCAAATTCACATAAATTTATTCACTTAAGGTAACACTCAGCACCATCAACACTCAAAATTGAAATTCAAAATTGAATGATTAATAATGTCAAAACATACTTTTGAATGCCATTATCCAGATAAGTGTTTTTTTGAATACCAGCCAGATTGGAGCTGAATTCTCCTTCATATTCCACCTTAAGATGATAGGTAGAATTTTTCTTTAACACGTCATCCAAATGGGCAGTAAACATCTGTGACTCTTCTACGTAAGATATAGCTTGGTGAGCCAACAGGGTACCATTATCAGTGGCATTATGTATGGTCATTTTCACTAAAGTAAAATTTGCACCATGAAAGATAATTTTGTTTGTATCATTCATACATACAAACTTAATGGTAGTCGCACCAGTAAAAAAAAATTCATCTCTCGAAAAATCCAAGTCAATTTCATACAACAATGGTTTAAGATTTGTTGGTAATCTTCCCGTGTGGTTTAAAGGTGTTGCGATTCTCTGGACATCTAACGGTAATGGATTGTCTCTGTTTCGAACATTCCCGACAACTTCAGTAGTTTCGGCTGCCGTACGAAAGCTCCGCTTCCACATAGTATATAATCTAGCAGCAGCTCCTTTAGAAGACAGCAAGCTGACAATTAAACATGTAGAAAGACTTAGGAAAGCTATACATATTATTATTGCCAGCCTTAGCTTCGGTGAACAAGCCATTTGATTGATTAATACAACAAATACATCTGAATTGGGCTATAAACATATAATGGAATTCTTAAATTTCTAAACCAAAAAACATGTTAATGAACTAAAAAGCCTTTAAAAAATGTAGGTGTTTCTTTTGTTTTGTTTGACGGAAATGATTTCGTTTGAAAAAACTCATATTCTGCAAACGTCTTTGAACAAAATGTGAAACATAAGAAAAGGTTGTTAGTTGAATCTATTTTGAAGGAATCCGACTGTTGGTGGATATTGGGCTTTTGCAGAAAGAATCTATTGATTTGATGAGGTTTGACAGCGATCAAACTTTTCATCAGACAAAATTTACTCGTCAAACTAAATTTTGCAGTTTGATGCATTAATTGCATTAATATCAAATATCATCAAACAATCTTTAAAAAACCATACTGTGCTGAGTGCAAAACCTACACGTTGGAGGGTTTTTCAAATGTTTTAGCATTCGAATTTTCAAATAGTTTGGAGAGTTGATGCTAATGCAAAATCCGATTTCATCAAGCATTTGAAATATCATCAAACAGTTTGATGAGGAGTTTGACGCATTTGCCCTTCCCCACTACCCGCCTTTATACTAATGATGCCAGTAAAATAAGGCTTTTTTGATTGACTAGTAAATATCAGATACATGAGATCTAGGCTCTCTTATTCGAGGAGAGTAATAAGTTTCCATATAAGGTATTATGATGATAAGTGCACTCTCCTCCGTTGGCGATAGAGCATGCGAGGCAAAAAATAGACATATAACAAAATTCTAGAAAATTTAAATATATTTTCTTCAATGAACAACAAGGTGAGACCTGTCAACCACGTATGGTGTCGCAAAATTGGCTAAAAAATGTTTAATATGCATAAAAAACCCGAAAAAAAGATTTTCTTTTCAATATTTACATTTTGGGTACGAGAATCTCTAAGAATATCTTTGAATTTTTGAGCTACACGCTTCTTTTGTAAGAAAATCTTTCCTATAAGAAAATCAGGGTGAAATTTTGGAAAGAAAATTTAAAAAAACGTCCGCTCTGGGCGGTTTTAATCTATTCTTATAAAAAAGCGTTTTTCGATCATCGAAGAATTTCACAAATTCAATGAAAAATATTTCGCAAAATTTCTTCTGTGAAAATTTTTCCTTCGAAGAAAATGTCTAGCCTTGAGGTACTCTAGGATTAAGAGCAACGACCTTACGTGACTGCAGGTTAAATATTTTTTTTACTAAATTATTTTTACACTACGCTGTTTTGTGTCAATAAAAAAATCTTTAAAAAATAGGATTACTTTGAAAGCGCAAAAATGACTTTAAGAATCTACACAAGTTCAAATTAATGATATGCATTACATAATCTTTTCTACGGAAAAAAACAAAACAGACGGGTGTTACCGTAGAAAAAAAACAACGATATAACGGACATCGTGAATAATAACAAACACCTTTTTATAATAAGCATAACTTTGGATAAGCATTTCGAAACTAAAATTTGAACTCGGAAACAATAGGTCGTTAAAGAACAAGTAGTTTTACTAAGCATATAATGCTCAGCCTGGCCTGAGCCAAAGGCGATGCTTACAAAAAAAGCTGCACAATTGAGAAAAGAATTGTAAAAAAATAATTTCATGAAGAAAAAAAACAAAGAAAACCTTTGAGGGAAATAAAAAATATATATGTCATAATAAATTATATACACTAAGGATGAATAAATTGGGTTTGAGTAATGAAGATACCGAGTTCGAAAGAAAATTTGTACGAGAGTAATCTTAATTCTACTCTGATAAACAGAGTAGATGAGTTCTTTAAAAAAATATATCAATTTGTCACTCAACTCAAAATCTCCCCAAATTTTTCATTATCATAAATCATTATTAAATATATTTTTCCAAAATAATGCCAACAAAAATATAGAATAAACATATAATATAAGAAATTCGAATAAAAAATTAACAAAAAAAAAAATAACGCTCACCAATTATTTTTTTTAAAAACTACGAACTAAGGCCAACCCTAAACAATTCTTCGTTTCCACGTTACCGGGTGACGAAAAAAAAACTCATGCGGGAGGCTGGAAAAAGTTTTTTATTACATTTTTTTCTAGGATGTGATGGCGTCTTTCAATTCAAAAACTATAATTTTTTTGTTAAAGATGTTTCTTTGTTTGCTTTTTTCAAAATTTCAGAAATTCTCACCCGTTCTAAAGTTTATCATTTTTTGCAGCCGGTTGACCGAAAAAACATTTCTTACCCGGCCGGTAACGCGGAAAGAACTTTTTTTAGAGTTGGCCTAATTTAAATCAATTTTATTATTAGGTACTCATTTGAGTACGAAATATCACGGCGGACCAGTAGATGGAACTATACAAGTTCTCTTTTGTCAAAGTTACTACCCTCCATCCAAAGCCAACATTAAAAAACACTTCATTATTGAAATTCTATGATGTTGAATTCAGTTAATTCTTCGAACTGGAAGATGCTTTTTTTTTAAATCAGTCCTTTTTTTAGATCTGGATATTTGATATCCCATGTATTGATTTCGTGGTTATTTACAGTCTACAGATTTTCGATGCCACCGAAAAGGTACTCATTAACGTTTAATGTCATCACAATACAAAGGGTTTTCAACCAAAATATTTCGCGCTAACTTTCGCATTTTCGTAAAAAAAATGCTATAGTTTAGTGGATTCTTCAAAAGCAGTTAAATATTCTTGAACAGCAAAATGGACATATTTGTATTGATTCTAAAAGCGAAGATATAGTTAGGATATAGAGTTAAGATGAACTGACATTTCTAACAAACTCGACAAGTTCAGGATGCAAAAATTTCAGGTTTCAGCTAATCTGATTTTCAGATGGTGAATTTTCTATCGGTAGCCTAAAGCTCTAAAGACACAATGAAAATGTACCACCTGACGATTTTGGCCTGCTTTTAGTGCGGGGACGGGACCACGCTTATTTCGAAATTTCGGAAGGGTGAACGCGAACTAAAAACAATCACGAACACCAAACTGAGAATAAGACATTGCTCATAATGGGGCAATTCAAAAAGTTGTATCACTAGACACGGCCGAATTCGTCAGATGGTTAATTTTCATCGCGTCTTTAGAGTTTTAACGTACCGATAAAAAAAATTCACTATTTGAATATCGCAGGTTATTTTCAGAAGATTCGGAGAACTTCTTCACAAGTGCAAACGAAAGTCTTTGTTTGTAGTTGTCTTTACTAAAAACTATCGTCCAGTTAAAAACCAATAATATCTATTTTCTTAATCTTTTCTACGAAACATCCCAGCGGGTATCGTGCTACTACCTTATCGGAAGAAAAAAAATGTCAGTGACGAAAATTTTGTCCGGCGAATAATTTAGTCCGACGAAAAAAAGGTCCAAAAGAAAGGTTTTTTAGGCTAAAATTTGCGTTTTCTTGGACAAAAGTGACGAAAATTATGTCCGACGAATAATTTAGTCCGACGAAAAATTAACCGACGAAAAATTAGTCCGACATTTTTTTGTCCTATAAGGTAGTTTTAAATTTAAACAACAAAGCTAGTGGCAAACATTCAGACTTTGGGGATGTTTCCGTAGAAGAGATTACGTGATGGATATGATCAAAAGAAGAAACATAAAAATTAGTTTTTTATACATACCCCACCCACCGAAGAAAAAAAAAATAAGAAAAAAAAACTTACCATTTTTTTAACGGAGTGCGGTCTTTGAATACGTATCGATTTTATAGTTTGGAAGGCGTCAAAAACTTGGTTCACCTTCACTCTCTCCAGTGTGTGTAGAATCGCGGCTAACGTGCCGCTACGGCCCACACCATCACTGCACATAATTGTGATGGGTCCGCTTTCTGATTGGCTCCTCCAGCGGTCCAATCGTGTGATGAGGTTGATGATTGGGCGGTACGAGTTCGGAACACGCGTTTCCGTCCAGCCCGTGTATTGGAAAAATCGGATTTCTACCGATCTCGCCATCTAACCAAAAAAAACACAATGCATGAATAAACCGGGTGTGTAAAAAAAAAACGCCTCCGATTTTGAATTTTGACGTAGCCTTTTCTTTTTGTGCAAAAGACCTTTTCTAGTAAAATTGGGGAGTGCTAACGCTCCAATCGTGCTAATAATTATTTCCGTTTTAAGGTTCGGTTGCACATTTCATCAATAGCCAGAAGTTGAAAAGTTAAAAAAAGATTTTGTTCGTTTAACAGGCAAGAAAGTCATCATCATCATCAGCAGCAGCAGCAAAATAAATCATGAGAAAAGCTGGCATACCCTTGTATCACTTAGCCTAAAATTCCTTGTGATAATTTCTTGACACGGCGTTCGATGAAGTGGTTTCAGGTTGCTGTTGTAGGAGACGTTAAACTCGTTCGCGTCTTCCGGTAAACATTCCACTTTGATGGGCCCAAAATGTCGGTAATCCTCGTCCGGCCAAAACTTCATAAAGTCCTGAAATAATAATAAAAAAAAAAAACACACAATGAAGAACAAAAAAATCAAACAAAAATAATAATTCAAAGAGTAAAAAGTTGTGAAAGGGATTTTTAAATTTTCACGGGGACTTGTTTTCGCGAATCGAGAAATTAAACGTTTCGCGAGGATTTAATTTCGCAAATTCGCCTGTTTTCCAACTAAACTCTTTCATTTTTCCAAGGGGAATTGGGTGAACAAATTTCGAGAGGATTTAATTTCGCGAAAATGGTCAAAATTAATCCCCGCAAAGAATTAATAACCTCTATAGTCAATTACAACACGTGATGGTTGTTTTTCAGTTCGACCACTAGCCTTCCCCATATTTAATGTTCAGTTCAAAGACAGTCGACCTCAGACACGACAAAAACGAACAAACTAAACCGAGAAACTATAATAGCTCCTTAGACTATCTAACCGAAAAGAAAACTCCAATATCCGTCCGAATACTAGAGCAGCGCACACAAATCAAAGAATGGGCATTAATCTCAGTCGGTAGAGCGCTCGCCTCTCAATCGACAGGTTGTACGTTCGATCCCGGCCATCGTCCACTCAACGAATGAGTAGTACAAAACAGGACTAAATTGTGCGGTATGTCACTTGGAGCTGACGGCAGGTGTGGTGCTCCGTCTCAGTCTAAATCAACCCAGTAGTCTAGTGCTAACGAAAGTAGGATAGACTCCTCCGTTGTCAACCGCTACTGACATTAGGCCTCCCCAATTAACTTACTAGACATGTACTTTAACTTACATGTCCCTCATCCATAGCGTTTAACATGATGAGCGTCGTTGAACCATGTTCACAGAGCATGCGCCAGAAATCGTCCACAGTGTGTGGAAGAGGCGACTGTGTCACTATGTAACTGTTCCTGTGTAAAAAAAGTTGGAAGATTGATGTTTAGTTTAACTTGACAAATCGGGCGTTCACCGTAGCCTCACTCATAAGAAATTTTGGCGAATCGGCTTATTCGCCAATTTCGATGCAATTTGGCGAAATTTATTTAGGCGAATGAGGAAAACGTTCTATTTTTTTATCTACAATTTTGCATACAATTTGTCTAAGACGGACAAATTCCACGAAAAATCGTTTCCAACCGAATTTGGCGAGAATTAATATTGGCGAATCTCCCAAATAATTTATTTAGGGGTGAAATAAAATATGGCGAGTTTTGGTGGTTGCTGATAGGCCAGCATGAAAAGTGTAACAGAAAGTAAAATAAAGGGACCTTCTGGCATGTGCCAATGGTTAAATTCCTTTAAAAGGCAATGGGCCTTTCCAGAAGAAAGTCCGTACCCCCTGTTGAGGATATAGGACATCCAGGGAGGATTTTTCTGGAAAAGCCCAAAGCCCAAAAGCACACTGGAGTATTTTTGTTTTCACACATCGAAAGTATATACCTGTGTTTATAACTATTGACATAGGCAGCATTGATGTAGGACGTGGCAACATCATCATTCATCATTTCCAACAAGACACGATTGGTGTCGATGGGGAGTGCTGTCGAATAACGGTTCTTCTCCATGTTCTCTGGCTGAAGACCAGCAGAGAAGTTGAGATCTGGTATCGCTTGTGTATGGTTCAATGTCTGTATAAAACGAAAGCAATTATTATTACAGGCACGACCACAGTCGCCGTACCAGATCTGGCCCGTACCAAACCCTACTTTTTTATGTAGCTGGTGATAGTAGGGTTTGTTACGTTTAGATAGATTTTGTGTGCAAGCGTGTTTTTAAAATGACTCTACGTGGAGTGCATTTCTTTTTATTGTCATCGGGAAAAGAAAGCCAAGTCAATCCTCTTGGGACATTGTTTTATAAAAAGTTTAACTATTTTTAACTTTTTATGACACATGCAAAAAAAGTTGATTCTAACGTTAATTGCCCGCGTGTGTGACCGGCATAATTCGTACATAATTCGTCTGAGCAAAACTCGTAAACAAAAATCTATGTACAGGCCGCCACATACGCGCCAAACGCCCTAAATAGCTCCTTGCGTAACCTCGCTATTTCAACAAAACAAATAATCAAAAGATTTTCGCTCCCTAATCTAACAACAAAACTACCGCACACAAAAAAAAATCTTCATCTCCTCACCTTCCATTGTTTTTCGAATCCTGAAATGCCAGACAAATCAGATTCGATCTGATCGAGTTTGCGGATGACACTCTTCAGCTCTTGTACTTTGATCCGTGTGTCACCCGTCATGACGGCTTCCAGAACAGTGTCGTGTACAAACACATATTGATCCTGAAAAATAAAATTGAACAAGATGAATTTCGGAACAATAAAGCAGTTGGGCTTGACAGTGACGGGATCAGCCAATAGCACCTATATTGTCTTAAACTAAAAAATCCGTATCAATGATGTCTAATTGTAGGTCAAGATAATTCATTTTCGGTGGGTGAATTCATGTTGATCAGCTAGCAATCGACAGTCCCAGATTTTATAGGACAACGTCGCGAGTCGCAAGCCTGCCGTCCTCCTTCGACAAACGTAAAAACATGGCTATTAAAAATCAAAGAAAAAACAATCAGGATAAATATCTCAGAGGCACACACAACGTTATTCCAAAATTGTTTCAACGTCCAAATAACGTTCTGACGTTGAAGCGGCGTTGTTTGGACGTTGAAACAACGTTACGTGCCTACTGGGTAGGACTTTGGAGTGTTCCGAAACACATAACCCGATCTGTAAATGGATGATTGAAATTAATCTAAAAAAGCCAGTTGGTACCTCTGTTTGTACCATAGCAATTCTTCTTGTTCGAATGGAAGCGATGTAATTGAAAATGTCCACATCATGCTGAATGCGAGCTCTCTCCATGGCCATATCTATTGCAATATACGCCCCTGACCGCCCGACACCCGCCCTACAAGAAAAATAAGTAAAATAATATGTACGTCAACAATAAACGTCAAACGCCCACTCTGCGTTGGATAAAAATAATAATGTTTAACTAGCTGGCAAGCCAGCGTCGCATGTCGCTACAGGAACATCGCTTCGCTCTTTTTAATCAGTAGTAGAACATATAGATATCGAGTTGACGAAGTAGCTAAATTTAACTACAGTTGAACTCGTGTATTTCGAACTCCTATCAGTTGTAGAAGGTTCTCAAAAAGATTGACGGAGAGTGTTGCTGTTATTCATGTTCCTTATTTGGAAGTCACTGCTCTT
>JAUJPO010113102.1:0-22022 GCA_032270745.1 Tiaropsis multicirrata | reverse complement strand
ACAGCAAGTCAGCCATGTTGTTTTCCATTTTTAGCAGAGGAAACCCTTGAAAAGGAAATCGGAAACAGCATTGCAGACTTTTGCCAAAACTGAACACAATTTTTTTAATTGAATCTATAAGGAGAGACTATCCAGTGTATTATAATGATTTCAATGATGACAATTTGACGTAGAAACAAAACTCTTGGTTTCCATTTCTTCAGGAGTAGTTAGTTGTTTGTTAAATATCGTAAAACCCAAAAATCACCGCGACGGAGTGCAAACTCCAGCCTCTTTTGGGATTTTACCATGATATAATTTTTTACGATCTGGGATTCCATATTCAGCATAAAATTTCCTTTCCAATGATATATAACAACCCGATTCACCTCCCAGGTTAAGCAAAATCGCCTTTTTTCGATTCCCCTCCCTTTATTAAATCGGTCCGAAATTTTGACGAACAGACATTTGAACAATCAAGTTGACAAAATATTCCGAATATTGTTTTGTTAGGATAATTACAAACCTGTTAAGTTAAAAAAATAAAAAATATAAAAAAGTATAGAAAAAGTATAATTTTACAAAAGCTAATCAATATTGATGAAGCTGGTACGTTAATATAACACGCATTCAAGGTTTCTCGCAAATAGATACCTATATTTTAGACTGATATAAAGAGTAGTATATAAACCCCATATTTAATTGAAAGTGTAATTAGACATACACGATTTTAAAGATCTCCCATAGACCAAGGTGGACACGATTGGCATTGAAATGACCATTTGATTAAGCTACAAGATATTTCCCATGGTGTGATTGCAATGCCAACTTTCTATCTGATATTCTTTCCAGTTCGAAAATCTCCCAAGGACTTCGATGGACGCGATGCATGACCGTTAGATTCGGCCACCAAGTATCGGTTATGTGCTACTGATTTCAAAGCAACTCTATTTCCAGATTTCCAGATACCAACTCGACTCGAAACTTTTCTCATAGAAGAACTCCTTTCCTATTGGCATTTGCATCGCCATTCGATTCTGCAACTACGTACTTTCCGTGGTTTGATCTCAGTGCAATGATTTTGCCATTCAAGCTTTTCGCCAATTTAGCGCTGGGATCGATCTGCAAAAATAAAGGGAATGGTATATAGTCTGGCCGAAATGTAAGATTAAACAAGAGCCGCAAAGATGTGAATAAATATTTCTTCAGCAATTGACTTTATCGACCAGAAAATAAATGAAAGCCTTTGATTCAAACAAACAATGAAAGAAATTGGAAACTTCTTAAAGCACATGCAGTATAAATTTGGAATAATTGTGTTTTAGAAGGACTATATTCATACATATTTGGAAAATAAAGTCAATCGCAGCTTAGAAACATAGTCAAAGTTATAGATTACATGCCTCAACGGACTTGTGAATTTAAATGGACGTTCAACTTCTCTTGTTTCTTTGAAGCTATCCGCATTGCCGCAAAAGAATAAAAATAAATACGACATAGTTACATAACATCCGTCCAAATTCCGTCAAATTATATATTAATGGTTTTGAATGCCACAAAAGTCTTAAAAGTTACTGCTGAGGACAAGATTATCTTAAAGAACTTCAAAATACTTTATGGCCTGCAAAATCCGACATAACAGCAGTTGAGAAACAAAAAAATGCACTTTAATACCATTTTCAAATCGTCTTCCTGGACTGAAATTAATTTTTTATTGATTAAAAAAATATACTTGTTGAAGTTTAAACATTACATAATAAAGTAATGAACGTTAGAATTCTGCACTCTCAGAAAATGATCTGCACTTTGAGGTTAAACTTTTAAACTTTTCCGTCGGATTAATGTCGGAAAAATTGTCTCAGTTAATAACCACATAGAGTATTGCAATCATCTATAAGAAACTTCTGAAAAAGCTTCTAAGAAACAATAGATGTTGAATGTCCATTTAAATTTAAAGTCCGTGATTAAACAGAGCAGCTATTTCTATAAAATAATTTGACCTAACAGGCTGCATTGCGATAGGCAGTGAGACGACGATAAGGGGAATAAGAAAAACAGATGTCCAAATGTTTAACTTTAAAACCATCTTTGATACTCCTTGTTAACCTGTGGAATATATCTAGCCTCTCAGCTTCTGCTCCATGAAAGTTCGTCATATTCTGGATGTTAGCTTCGTTTTGGTTGCGGAGGCGAATTGTCATTTTTCCCAAAACAAGGATGAAAACACACGTGAATATTCGTAAGACTAAGAAGAACATTAAAACATAGATATTCATAATTTGATCTCCAACTATTGTTTTTTCGCTAAGAATCGCAAAACAATGAAGATGACAACCAAAGTAAGGCTGGAAATCAAAAGCAAACGAAGAATTCTGTTTTGTAACCAGACTGTTCAGGCAAACTCCATGGCAACCCAGCGATCAGATACAATAAGCATTGTTACAAGTAGTAAGGACATCAAGGACGACGCATAAAAGATTCTTATGATGCAGTAGATTGTAGCCGAAACAATAGTTACTGAGTCGGTGATGGAAAGAATAATGTAATAAATATTGTTGTGTAAACGTGCTCTGTGGATGCAAAATTGCACAGCTGTACGAAAACATAACGCCACAAATAGAACAGCCATGTTGACTTTCGCAAGATCATTAGTATTAGTGCTGACCGTTCGTTTTGTAATTAAATTTATATTCAATGAATAGCTGGAAATATTCATATCTTTGGAGTGGAAGGTATTGGCTGGACTCACGACTGTTCCTTCCGCCAAGAATGATGAAAATGAAACAATGAAAGCAATTGGTGGCTTTTATAAGTAAAAATATATATAGATAGACGACGCATATACAGCTCCATTTTATTGAACAATCGAAGTATTATCTAGCCGTTAAATGTAGGATATTTCTTCCTTTCTTTCACCTCGTTATCTAGATTTCATTTTTTTTAATCTTCTATTTCAATTTGATTACTCTCCCCGTACCAGAGTTTAAAGTGCCAAGGCTAAAAATAAAAAAACTAATCTTTTTCAACTGCAAGGGAGGATTTATCACGCTTTAATAAAAAAGATATAACAGTATATAATATAACAGTTCTCTCAAGACAACATTGTTCTTTGTTATTTGGGTTCATTTATTAACCCTTTCCGTGCAGAGGCCTTTTTTTGCGTATTTTTTTGTTAAAATGAGCTAGGACAAACTTTAAACGCCAACATCTCCTGAACCATCCATGTGGGATTAGAGGTTTGTTTATAGCTCAAAGTTTCCTTTCTTTTTAGGCTGCGCGGCCCTGACTTAATTGAGGGCAAACTGCCCAGTGGTGCGGCCCCAAATCAACCCTTTCTCAATTCTATTAGCTAGAGGACAGAATCTAGTGTAACTGAACCAAGTTTTTTGTATTTTCGTTCATTTAATGTGCAAATATGACCAAAAACGGGCAAATCTTTGAATTTTTGGCAATTTTTCAAGTAGAAAATAGAGAAGGCAGGAGGGCTTCACTCTCCTGTATTAGCCCATGTCGGGTGGCACTTAAAGGGTTAAAAATGAAAAAGGCTGAAAATGGTTGGAAAAATAAAAACATCAAGCCTCAACCAAAATTTTGATGTTCTGTCTAAGAAAAGCTTGAAATTCTCCGGTACCCGAACAAAAAGGAACCATTAAGGAGATTTTGAACGATTGTAGGCACGTGAACAAATTTATTTTGGCAAATTACAAATCAATCGCGTATACAGTTCGTTTATTCTTCTTTATAGTATATTTTGCCTAAAACTTCTACGGAAAAGTGCTATCTCAAAATGTATAAAATCACAGTCAAAAGGTGCGTAGACTTTTAGAAACCTTCCGTCGAAACATTAACCTTAATGTGAATAAGGTCATATATTGCTACCAAATGCCAACAGATCATTTTCAAAAGCATTGAGTTGTTATACTGTGTTTTTTTTATAAGAACCAGTAAATTTCGACCGAGGCTCGGATGTTCTAAACTTTAATCCACATCTCAAACTTCCCTTAACCTTACCTTATGACCTTGAAGCAATATATGTTGAAGAAATACTTATCCAAGCACCAATGTAGTAAACACGTTTTTTATAAGACTGTACTTCATAAGAATATTCACGATGAAACTGTCCAAAAAGTTAAGAATGTCCTAAGAATAATGCCATCTTAAATTTTTTCAAGATCAAAATGTTATTGGGAAATTATTTCTGGATACATCTAAAGAGACACTAAAATCTTCTAAAGCCGATCAAAGGGTTTTTATGTCACTCATTTATCATTATTCAGACTGAAAAAACTTGCAAGAATATGGTTAAGAATATCTTAGGATGATTTCGACTAAAAAGTTAAGAATATTCATCATGAAACCAAAAAACACTATTCTTATAAAAAAAAGCGTATATTACTCACGTAGAAAAATGCAAAAAGTCATAATCAATATTTCTAGAAAAAAACAGTCCAGATATCGCGCATGAGAGTAGACCCTTTACCGAATAATAAAATTTGGAATTCTCCGTAGATATCAAACCTGGTACATACAAATGTCGTAATCAATTTCTTTATCGAAAATGCTGCGCGTCCCTGACTTGCCTTACGACAAACTCTCCGAGGTACGGCTCAATTCACTCAAAATGTTTGACCCAATGTTAATTTTTGGCAAGTTTTAGCATTTTCTTTAACTTTCAAGGTCAAAATCTTTCCAAAAGGACCAACTTTGCAAATAGTTTGTGTTGCAACTAAAAGCACATTTAATTTCCATCTACTTAAAACAAAATTGAAAACCATCAGCCATGTCAGATATATGTTAGACAGATTTAATTCAGCTACAATTCTTCAAAACAGATCTGCCTAAAATTCCAACTTCAGTACTCTGTAAAGAAAAACCAACAAAAAACATATTAATAAATGTCTCACCTGGACGTCGTCACTGCTGTCTGCGACCGATTCCACTAACCTCTGCAAGATATCTGATAACATCGGCCACGATAAGGGAATTTTCAGCGAACGGAAAATTTGGAACGAGCGACCCGCATAATGGCGAGACGAACACGAGGTTGCCCAGTGTAAAGATTCACGCGCCCACCGCCCTGGTAAAAGAGCGTTTGGTAGGGCGTCATCGAATAATTGAACAATAATTTGAAGGAAGGATTCGAGTTGCTCAGCACTCTTAACTGTACCATTGCGTGGTGTGATATCTTCAAACGCCCATAACGGCTTGCAATCACTTTAGAGAAGAAAGAATTCATCAGTTTTTAAGTGTGTTGTACACTTCAATGTCAGAAACTTTCGCGTTCCGAAAATAATGAAGCATCAAGTACTTTTCTATTCATTCTTAGAATCTTAAAAACACAGAGACAGTAAAAAATATGGACCGTTCAGAGCAATATATTCGGTTCAATCAAAAGTTAAGAAAGACGGATGTGGTGACTCTGGACGTTTCTAACTTTAAAATGAAATGATTCACCCAGCTCAATGGTTTATTTGGTTGTAAAAAGTTACCTTTTAGCAAGATATTCTATAACTTCTCTTGCTCTTTCGTCTATACTCAGTCCTCTTTCCTCCAATTCTGGACCGTCTGCTTGTGCTATCAAGTTCTCTCGGCTGTAAAAGAGATTATTCACAGTGATTTAAAAATATATATCAGTTAATATACTCTATTACATGACGATCTTCTTTTCATTCGTAATTGCTACTGCAGATTTTACTTTTGTTTCTTAATTTACTAGAATATATACAAAAAAAAAAATGACATAAAAACATATTCATAAGAACCACGGTCTCAATAACCTTATTTAGTGGACAAGGGAATGACGGGTTTTCTGATTGGAATGTCATTTCGAACAGCAAAAAAAAAGAAAGAAAAAGTTTCATGTTTGAAATGCAAGACCTACTCTTCATCCTTGTGTAAATCCTCAGGTTCTAATACCGCCCCATCAGCGCTCGTTTTGACGTTCGAATTCTTCAAACTAGCACTTCGATTCAAGGCTGTACTGGACACAGTGTGAAAATCCATCAGAGCTTTGGCAATGGTTGATCGATCACCGTCACATACTAAGACCACTAACAGATTGATAATAAGACGCTTGCAATTTTCATGCACCAAAGGTTTTGCATGGTCCAAGCCTATCGACGAGAAAAGATAAACATTTTACATCGCTGCTATTGTTGTTGTTGTTGTTGGAATAAACAAGAACTGATGGTGCTCATTACAAAATAAATATTTATACATTTTAAAAAGCACTTTTTAGGTGGATCAGAAACGAAGATGAAAATGCCAAAGCGACAACATTCTTAATAACAACTTTAAGGTATAGAATAGTCCCAAGGTTCTACGTTTGAATTGAATCTAATTTTCGATAAGATACTAAATACATTATAAAGTTTTTTTTACGGATACATTTAAAGAGTATACCTAGAAAGCTGACATGGAGAAGAAGCGGTAGGTACAATATCCATGAAATATCTCGTTGATCAGAAACAATTTCTGCCAATAACATCAATGAAAAGTTGCACCTGAAAAGCCCAAACAAAAACTGTATAAAATTTCCTCAAGGAAAGGCTCACCTACAATTCTTCGAACAAAGCATATGAGAAAGTCAAAAGTTCAGGGCAAAATGCCAACTCATGTAAAAACTCAAACACCATCTGACAAATTAAATTTGTCGGACATGAAGAAAATTCTGATAAAAATGAAATTCATTTACCTGTAAAGTTGGGCAGGTGGGGAAGCCAAAGGGAAAGCTTGAGTAATAGGAGCAAAATATTGCAGTTCGTAGGGCATTGGCAATGGGAGGCCGACGCCTTGCATAGAATGTGCCTTCAAGACCCAATTTAACATCCACAGCTCGGAAGAACCAGTCTCTGTTTTCTTTTGTTCGATTTGTGAAGCCATTTGACTTGCTTTGACTGATTCCAATACTGAGAGGAGGAAAATGATGAAAACTAAATAACGAAAACTGTAAATATTGAGAACGAAAAAGTTGTTTACTCAGTCTTTTACCATAATATGTTATATATATTATTTTAAAGCAATAAAAGAACGAAAAATTATAATATCTATAAATCTGAGAAGTAAACCCAAACGATTAGAATCTAATAATGATGCAATATTAAAAATACTTAACTTCTGTTAGATTTCCAAAGATTCTAATTTATTGAAAGATGCTGTTTGATGCAAAGGAAACTGTCTATTTAAAAGAAATATTTCAAATGAATCTATTACCCCACTAGTTCTTACCCGACTCAGCGAAATTTCTTGCCGAATGAATTGATGACCTTTCGGTGCTTAACCGGTTATTCAAAGGAGCTTGTTGAGGAAAAGAAGGCGATTCACTTCTTGTCTCTACATGATCACTATCAATTGAGGCCTGTTTCTTTGGTGAGGTTATGCTTGTTTTCGTGGTGTAGTCTTCGTTCTTACGGGCCGTCGAGACTGTGGACGGTGGTGTAATACATTTATTCAGAGGCTTGATGTAAGGTGGAGCATCCAAACGGTCCCAAAAGTTGGTGACAATCTCTGTAAGCTGTAAAAAATGAATGGAAGTATGCCATTCAATGTGTTCAGTTATCAACAGCCAACGACTACAACCCTTACTGTACTTATTCAAACCTCTCCCATATACTGTAATACTAAGAGAAAATGTTCCATTTACGCATTGCAGATGTATCAAAAATATACAAAAAAGAAAAGAAACCTGAGGTTAATCAGTCGGTCAATATTTTTCCGTGCTAATACGGTAATACTATAAAAAATGCCCCCTTCTTTTAAACGCCCCTCGCCCCTTCGAAGAAACGCCCTCCTTAAAATCCAAAAAATTCGATATAATACGGCAACTGTTTTATCAAAATGTCTACAGGTAAGAAGTCATTGTATCAACGAAATTGTGAAAGATTATTTTAGATTCGACAAGAATAATAAGAAACCTACCAATTAAAGTAAGGCTTACCCTGAGTTCTTCTGTGAGTACGTGGATAGTCTTCTCCGTTTTTGCACGAGCAATATAAATTGCAACTTTCTTTGCCTAAAAACAGGGAAAGTATTATGATCAAGAGAGAACTTTCTCGGGCTAGGATAAGAATTCGCTTTAAAAGTCCTTTATACATCGTTTTTAGAGAGCTTCTTATTGTGAGGCCAAGCAAATGGTTTTCTAATTATAATATTTTATTCCATCCAGCTTGAGGTATAACTTTTCAGTATTTATCAAGTTATAAGCCTTTTAAATAAAAAATCAAGTTTGAAAATGTACAAAGAAAACGTCAAAAGGGGTATCATTGTATCCAACCATTTGGATATGTTTTAGTTTTTAATGTTTTCACAGATATAAGATTTTTTAATTGGCGAATTTTCATCGTCCTATTTTGTTATTTCAATTTTACGAATATTGTTTTTCAAACCATCATAACCATTGATGAAGTCGTAAAACTCTTAAAAGAGTCCCACTTTAGAATTGGTTGCTTTAGAATGTGTTTCGATGTTTTTTGCACTTTTTTTCTATAATGGAAAATATTTACTGAAAAAGCTTTAGACAATGCCGTAGGAAGCATTTTTTTGGTTCGGAGGGAAGTGGCATAATGGCTACCGTTACAATTGGTGATATGATTGATGATACGTCTGCAGAAAACAGGGATAACTTATTTATAATTATCAAAAATAGGAAAAACAAGAAGCTAAGCTAAGTTGTGATTGAAAATTTAAGCCTCTAGATAGTCTAAAAAATTCATTAAAAATAGCTTAATAGTTGTGATAATAGGAAGAAAAATAAATTATTAATTCAGTTTTTCCAGAAAACTATTTTTGAAAAATCATAGGGGGGGGTCGGCCAACGGCTCTGTTATAGGTAAATATTGAATACCTCAAAATTTAAGTGAGGCTTTCCTCTTTGATATGCAGGTCAATTCTTTTATTTACAATGATCATATCAGTATACTGGATAATACACCGACACTTTTTTGTGGGGCACTCGGTATCTTTGTATTATTTGTTCAAAATACAAAATACAAATGAGATATGTTTCTAATTTTTTAGACATTCAAAACAACTCTGCAATCTTTTTGTCTTTGCCATAGCTCAAATCAACTTTCGCTATTTTGTCTAGACTATTTTTTGTTTGCATGCTGAGTGACATCGCGATATAAAATCTTCCATTTTTTAGGAGCGCCATTTAAACGGCTTCATACACTTTAAATAAATTTCTTACGTGCATCAAGACAGGAGTTCCACAGACACCAGCCATCACGATTAGATAATCCAAGATACGAGTCACATTTTGTTCCCAACGAGCACACAAAGCGGACCAACACTCCTCAATCTCCTTACTGTAAAACTCTTCGTATTTCACGGTCAAGTAGAAGAGATTATTCAAAACCATTTGAGTAGAATGAACTGTTCCCCAACCTGAACGGAACAAATATCATTTAATATTTTATATGAAAAACCTATTAAAAACAATATGCTTAAGTACTGGGGATTCTTCAAACTCGATTGATGTAAACATGGTGAGAGGGTGATTTTATAATCATTGCATCTAGAACTTTTCTCTCTGTTGGAATGGCACGCGATATACGTACAATTTCTAACAACACGAATACGCAAAATCCATGGCTTGAAAAAAAAAAGAAATTGATTATATTTTTGCTAAAAAAATACTGTGAAAATTTACCTTCGCCTTGCAAAGTAACTGGCCTTAACTGTCTGGTATTTTCAGGGATTTCTCGAGGCTTTTCGTCTTGTTGAAAGGATGAAAGGTTTTCATCCTCTTCCTCAGCGATGTCAACTAGTTCAACGTTCTTCAACCAAGGTACTAAGTATTGCAACAAACAACGTTGTCCAACCATGGTCGCTGTCTCAAAACGCAGCGTCATTTCTAGAAGATGACGTAGTTGTGTTAATCCAGCTCAAATCATATTGCTGACAAAACAATGACAAGGAGACATGAGGCGAAAGAGTTTTTTATAAAATTATTTTAGTCGAAGAAACTTTCGGGCCGAATTGGAAAATTCGTGACCATTTTTGCATTTCGCGAGAAAGAACTTTCATGAAAGAGAATAAATCATTTTTTAAAATAAAAGGACAGAAACAAATGAACGAGGTAATAAAAATAATGTGAAACGAGTGAAGAACACATTAGCAAAAAAATGAACGCTAAAGTAACGGGTGAACGAATAAATAAAGTAATATATAAACGAGTGAACACATTAGCGAAGTAACAGCAATAGAGAAACGGCTTGATTATTGTTATTTTGAATTCTTGATCTACAATTATGGACATAACTTGTTGTTCACCTCCTCCTCCTCCATGAAAATTTTCGTAATAATTACATGTGCTGAAGGTATACCTAGGTACTTTTATTTATTTGATAAAGAGGAAAATATATTGAGACGATTTTAAAAATATTATTTTTCTTGACTTAAAAATTCAACGTAAAATTCAACGATTGCCTCGATCCGGTAAGGGTAAGGTAAAAATCAAACTTATCATGAGTGATTTCTTAAAATGACGTTTTTGTCTTACCTGAAAGCAAAGGGAGAGTCAACTCGGGATGTGTAAATGCAAGTTGTTGTGAAAATGCTTGATTGCCATAAGTGTAAGCAGCTACTGCTGAACGGAACGGTACCATGTAGCCGAAAAATCGTCTAAAATTTAACATGATTTGAATTAACTCACAAACAGATCTTTATACGATTAGATTCTATAAAAAGTTGGTTTTACATTTAGAACAACTCTCATTTTCAAAGATTGAACTTAAAAAAAGTTGATTCACTAAGGTTTTACTTTTAGAACAACTCTCATTTTCAAAGATTGAACTTAAAAAAAGTTGATTCACAAAGGTTTTACTTTTAGAACTACTATAAAGTTCTCACAAAACATCTACATATAATGCTGAGAGCTTTACTCGATCGTTTATCTTTCATTTTGAGAGACCTAAATCGTACAGAAGAGGATTTCATCCATGTGACTTTGAGTCAATCTCAAAATCAAAAGGACTTAGGACTGAGCTATGGACTGGATTGGGCCCAGTTCAGCCGTATGCAATGATGACACACCTGTCTAGAATGCAAATCAATTGAGCAGCTTTCTCTCGGATTTCTTGACTTGGATCGGCAGTCTTGAATAACACAACGCATATTAACGGGATGAGTTGACAAGAATACGGGCTAAGATAAACACAGTACAAAATGTAATATAGAATTTATGGAATTTCAAAATGATTCAATAGTATGGAGTTGTAGAGAAATTTGATTGGCAGACATTTCCGAAACATCAACTTAAAAAAGAAACTTACTGTTTGCTAAAGACATTAGCCAATGCCAAGAAACATCCGTTGGAAATGCCCCTTTGTCCTGTATAACATCGATCGACCACAAAATTCAACAGTGCTGGTATACTCTCATTGTTTTCCAACAGCAACTCAACTGTTTCTTGCCCAAGCTTGTTGACTTTCATATTCTTTGAGATCAGCATGGTGTCTAAAAGTTTATACAGATATCCGTTGGATACTGTTAATGCTTTCTGGTCAAACACTTGTCCACAACACAGTAAGGCACACATGGCTTCCAAAGCTGAGAATTCCAGTTCGATACTTGAATGACCACCTGTCGTACTCGTGCCCAGGCTATTGACGTTGAAGTGACCACACCAGCTTGCTAGCAACAGAAAAAGATGATGGCGGCCTTGGTTGCGTAGCAACGAGCTCTTCATGTGGCTTGGAATACTCTTGACCATTTTATGTAGGAATCGAGAGAAGTAGAGCCTCAACTGCATCAGACCAGCGTCTGTTTTGTCGTTCTCTGATTCTAAAATAACACGCATTCCTTCGATGTATTCCGCAAGGCAAGTTAGAATGTTGTTATTATCGACTTGTGATAAACTGTAGCGGAAACAGCCTTGTTCCGCATTAGCTGCAAATATACGGGCAAGTTGAAGACGTAGTAAATCTCGCTTCTTTTTTTTTCGCACTCCTTCAGCTTTTCGATCGAGCACATCACGTATGAGTGGTTGAAGCTCTTCAATGAGTTGTGGGTGAGCTTTGGGGTTGGTTTTCCCCAAGCCTGTAACAGCAGCTTCGCGGATTTCATAACTCTCACTTTTGACGAGCATAATCGCGGTCCGAAACACTTCTGATAGTCGGGGATAATCGGCAGGAAGTTTACTTCCAAGTTCGATACTTCCTTCTGATAGTTCGGTGGCACTGAGAGTAGCAATTGGAGAAGTGTTCAAGACGTTTTTAGGTGGGGCACAACACAAGAAGATTAGATAATTTCGCCATAAAGATACATCAGATACATTAGCTGGCGTTCGTGGTGCCTTGAATGAGATGAGTGACGTACGACTTTTAATCGAGTCGAAATCAGCATTGGGGTCGATGACTCCGTAGATAGTGAATAGACGATTGTTAATGTGTGGCCAGGTGAAATAAAACATCTGAGCCCAATGTTTGCACCGATTGAAAATCTCTTCCAAGAATCCTGATAAGCAGTGTGACCACAGCTCACGACTGATGCAATTCGACACGTTTTCTTTCTGTTTTTCAGCCAGTAGGGCTGATTTCTCAGCTAACAAAGATAAGTCCATTTGAGGGGAGAGACCAAGTGATGATTTATCGGAGCCGGAAACGCAAGAAAGGGCTTTTTCGATAACTGCGGGTGCACATGATTCGATAATATCGATAACAAGTGGATCTTTCGAATCTGGGTAGATACACTTGTAGAGCTGTCGAACTTCTTTTAAAACGGTAAAAGCTAGCTTCCGATGCATAGCTTTGATACTACACAACATTGCAAGAGCGAACCCTTCCACACAATACAGTGTGTGTATTGATTGTGTCTCTTTTTCATTGGCTGTTTTGGAACAATGCATTGACATCTCAAGATACTTGTCAGTGGTGGAGCCGACTGGCTGTATCAGCGCCATTCTCCACTGAATCAAAAGCTGCGCTAACATCCGAATGGAATTCTCTATTAGAGATGGGAATGAGTCATGGACTTCTTTTAGTGTAAACTCAATGTAACCTCTCAATATTTCCTGTCTATATTCTGCAAAATCAACAATGAGTCCTTGTAGCGCCGTGAACGCCAAATTCCTCAACTCTTCATCCATATGTAACGTTAATCGCGCAACTAATTCGACGAGATCGGTTTTGCTCATTCCGTCCGGGATACATTTCGGAATTGCCGCAACGCACGTTCGGAAGAGATCGATTTTGGCTTTACGTTCACCTGTGATCATATCATTTGCTTCTTTGTTCACGTTTTGCGGGTTAATAAGCGTCATCGGGCGTCCAACGTTCAAATCTAATGATTTCAAAATACTGTCCAGAGCTCTACGCACACTTGTGTAATACGTAACAACACCAATATTCCTAGCAGCTTCTTCCGTCAATTTCGTAAACGTCTTTTTCACTTTGAGCGTATTACCTGAAGGGAGTTGTCCGATCGTACTAGGCATGGGAGGCGAACCTTCTTTACGCTGCAGGTTATCAGCGATAACAAGGAAAGCACGCAATCCGATATTCATCCGTTCAGGATTCAAGGTTCCACTTTTCTTTCCGATATTTAGAAGGTCGAAAATGATGTCTTGCATGGCAAAGTCAAGTTTTTCCTAGTAAAGAAAATAGGGTTGTGGTTCAAAAGAAGGTTTAACTATTTAGATAAATATTTATGTAAAATTAAATAAATAAGTATCAAATTGAACCTTTAATATTTGAAATAAAAGCTACTACAGGAAGTAGAATAAAATGGATATTTCCAAATCCAGCACGAATTATATTTGAGCGAATTTACTGTACCTGTGCTATAAACTGTATAATCTTGACAAAGATGGTCAGTGGAATATTGCGTGGGATAATTGTTCTTGAATTCTTGGGGAACAGCGTGTCAGTGATACTTCTCAAGCGACTAAATAAAGTGAAAGGAAAATGCTTAAATTATTGGAGAAAAAATGGTTTGGGGTGAAAGAGATCAAATGTTTTGACCCAATTCGATTATTAATACATCAATTTAATCCTAATTTAATATAATACCAGAGCTGAGTTTTTTTCAATTAGAGAATATTAAACAAATTGGGTGTGATTAATTGATTTACTTACTTGATAGTTATAGTATGCGCTTCACATTTGATACGAATGATATAAACCCTAAAATTAAAAGGTTGTTTGTCTTCATGATTTACGGCTCTCAATGAGTTGATAACTCCAGGAAAAAAACTTATCACAGTTAAAAATCCCAGAATTCAAACCTTTTTATAAAATTCCGTATTATTCAAAGAGTATCTTTTCTCGTGAAAAAACCTTGTATAAAACTACCGAACTTAAAAAAGTCACAATTCTCACCATAATAAACGATACAAACATTCCATTGCCATTCTTTGCATTTTTACGTCACGTGACTAACAGAGATTAACAAAAGCAGACTGTGATACATGAGGCGAAACAAATGATGCGAAGTAATAATTTTACAAGAGCTCTTTAGTAGTGTGCTTTTCCAGAAAGAATTCGCACCCCTATTGAGGATAAAGAATTCGCACCCCTATTGAGGATAAAGGATATATCCAGGGGGTTCCAAATTTCCAATATCCTAGAATATCCAGGGAGTAAGAATATCGAGGATATCGAGGAAGGTGGGTTCGAAATTTTCAATATCCTAGGATATCCAGGGGGGTTCGAAACTTTCGGCAGGTGTTAAGAAAAATCATCCTCGACAGGGGAGTATGCGATTTTTTCTTGAAAAGCCCAATGAATGAGATTGCCGGTTACTTATCAAATGTATGTATATAGTGTGAACCACCTACAGAGGTTTTCTTTCAAAAAATATCGTATCTTCAAACGTGAACGGTTTTCCACTGAAACTGCTTACCTTAATCGAGTTCAAACACATATTCAAGAAACCTCCCCAATTAGTGAGGAAGAATGGTTTTTGACTGATGCAAAGAAGAGCAGTGACCAATGGATAAACAGCCTGAAACATAAAGGATACGATCACACACAGTAATATATTGATAACGTGGGTCCTAATCAACTCTCACAGTGCTCTCTATGTAAAACTGAAGACAAACGCAACGGTACGGTACGGCAATAACCACCTCTTTTTTACCTAACAGATGGCAGTGTCAGACACCCAGAACTTAAAGATAACTAAAATCACTTTAAACCGTACTAGTTCTCAAGAGCTGCGGCGTCGAAATTACAGGGTCTCGACAAAAAGCTTTTTCAAAAATAGGGTTACCTTCGAGGGAAAACTTCACCAGGTAATTTCGTTTATAGCCGTTTGCCCATTTAAGGTAATTCGAAAAAAAACAAAGGTTTTACTAGGCGTTAGTAAGCTTACCATGCTGTGTTTTGCTTTCTTAGACATATCCATGGTCTCTTTGAACAAAATATCCACGAACTTTTTGACTGCTGGTATACTGTATTCACGTTTTGCTGTAGCCGCAACTGGTATAAGGATCTCCACAAATAAACTGGCGAAAGCGTATTTAACTTCTTTGACCAAGCTTTTCTCTTGGAACATATGAGCGCATTCCTTTAAAAAAAAGTCAAAATAAAACGATAGGCTTGTTGTATAAAGCACTTTATATTGTTTCGAAGAAGAAATATAACGTAACGAAGTTTTAAAGTGATTATTAAATTATCTATCTTCAATTAACCCTTTAAGTGTCAAAGCCTTTTTGGGGTACTTTGTCGCTAACACAAGCTAGGACAAACTTTAAACGACAATATCTTATATTAACTCGAAGGAATTAGAGGTTGCTTTATAGCTTGTTAGATAGCCGAGATTCCCCTCTTTCGCGGCCCTCACTTTACTTGAGATCAAATTGCTTAGGTGGTACGACCTAAAATCACTCCTGTTTCAATTCTATTCGCTTGTGTAACCGAATCAATTTTTTTGTATTTTCGTTCACTCACTGGCCAATAATATGGCCAAAAATCTCAACAAATTTGGAAATCAATTAAACGCACTTCATTTCCATCAACTCAAGCCGAAAATGAAGATTTTCAAGTTTATAAAAATAGAGTTGGCAGGTATATTCTCCTGCAGATATACCCGACATTGGCACTTAAAGGTTTAAAAGAACAGCGAGGCTAGGGGCTTTTTGTCATTTTAAATCTCTATGAAAGACAAAATCTTACTTGTAGAAAGAGAAAAGATTCTTCGACTTCATCGACGGGATAAAGCTATGAATGAAATAGATAGAACAAAAATAAAAATTAATCCTCTTTTGATACAGTGACAACATGACAAATCCCCAAATTACAATTCGATATTACAGTATTATGGTCGCCCTAATTTCCTTCTCATGATTCTGGATTTTGTACTTAATCGAATTTTAGTTTTGAAAGGTAGACGTACTAGAGAACTTTTAACAACTAAACCTACGATCTGATTATAATTATGGGTCATGAAAGATTGTAACAGGACATTGCTAGTCATTGCTAGGGTATAAAATAGTGGCAATACATTTCTTCGGTGGTCCAGATATAAAGTAAAGTGGTATAGGGCCATAAAATATACAGGTCTGAAGACACGTTGAAATATTATTGAATCATCCATTCAATTTTATTATTCAATTCTACTTTAGTCTTGGCTGTCTTGAAGTCAAGAAGTTTTAATTCGATACCTCGTCTTTCTTACTTTATGACTAGATGCTAAACTAATAATAACATTAAATTTAACCGAAAATTCCATAGAATAATTAAAGTGAACGCACGCACCTTGATGCGAATGTATTTCAATCCCATTGTGATATTCAAAAGGACCTGGCTGTTGTTGATATTGTCTTTGAATTCTTGTTTAAAGCGTTTCCTGATCGATTGAAAACGCGTCTGTGCTAAGACCCCGATCACCTCGGCATACAAAGCGGTGATGATGTTTTGGTTAGCAGTAACAGCCGACGTGGGTGCATCCGCATTGTTTTCTTTGAAATGTTTAAAAGCAAGGTTCTCGATGTAGTTGTTCAAAGAATCTTCTACTGGATGCAAAGATAACTAAAAAATTAAAATAATCACCAAGAATAGATCAATCAAGATTTATTTTATTTCAAAAATATTGTTGTTTTAGTGGTGTAAAGTTAGGATGCTTATCCCAAATCAATTCGAGGGCCATGGTGAAAACTTTATGAAGTATTAAAACAACAAAAGAAGGATATGCAGAAAAAAGAGTACCTGTTTCAGCACTTCGATCAACACCAAGCAGAATATGAATTCAACTGCCAGCTAAAAAATAAGAGAGACGTTTGTATTAAAAAAAAGAAATTCACAGCAAAAATACTTTAGAACTGAAATTTATCGAAGAGGATTTCATGAATAGAATTATGGTATGTTCTGACGTTATCAATCTTTTTGCGAAAGAATAAAGGAAGTGCTTACGTTTCTTCTTTCCCATAAGATGTCTTTCTCTCGAAATGATGCCCTTGATCCTGGTCTTGGTGATTCAGAACCACTAAAAATGAAAATAAAAAGATAAACAAAAAGAAAATCAATAAATTTAATGCATACAAACTTAAGATGGAATTGATTACATTAATCAAGCCGGTCGTTGGTCAACCTATAGCCTATGTTACATTATAGGTTTCAAAACTTGAAGATAAGATAAAAAGTAAAACCAGGCACTCTTATAGCTACACAGTAATATAATAATGCTGAATACCTTTTGATCCTACTCGGACTCTTTGACCCACTATCATCAGGATGTCCAGAAATCTAAAAAAAAAAAAATCAAATGGTTCGTTATCAATGAAGATGAGTATACGTTATAAACAGTTGTTTCTACTTAAGACAATCGTGATTCGACAAACTCGTTCCCAGGGCTCTTTGCGCACGAGGTTGGTAATCCAATAGCAAATCACAGCAAAACTATGAGTAAAATTTTCTTTTTAACCCAAAAAAGACTGGTTTGGCCTCGATGCGGAACCTAGCTGTAGAGCACTTTTAAATCATGGGTTGATGTAAAACACAACAGGAAACCAGAAGAAGGTGGCGATGATAATTCTCACTTGTCGTTCATACCACTTGTAAAGAGTCTTCAATAATGATGACAAACAATGCTCTGATACTGAGCTCAGCGAACTCAATAACTATAGGAATACAATGAAAATGATGAACATTAAACTTTCCTGCGAACCGTCGACGAAAAAAGTCGAGAAAAAAATCCATATAATTGGTCTATCAACAACTTAAAGGCTTAACTTATGCTGTATTCGTTAATAATCACTACAACCAAGAAAATATTTTTGTTAAAACTAGACACATACCTGATCAAATTGTGGATCTTCGCCTCGCTGAAGTGATTTCGAAAGAGGACGATCCTAAAATAAATAATCAATCCAAAATCCGAATTTCTTTGTTTTTAAGGGAGAAAATCTTCCGACGACCGCATTTTTGTGAGGGAAAATAACTAAGGAAACAGCTTTTGATTGATAAATTTTCTTTAGGGAAAATATCTCAGATTTCTGTATCTTCAAGAAAAACACATTGCTGATTATAGCTATGCAGGAAGTATTTGCAATTAGAACAACAACACTTTTGTCTAAGAAATCTCTTTAAAACTAATCATTTATTCTGTTCCCTGAACCGCTAAACCATGTTTAATTAACCAGCCATGAGATACTTACCGATCTCATGAAATTATCAATCTTTTGTTCACTCTCTGCTACGAAAGAACACATCAGAAAATGGAGAGCTAATTCACCAGGGTTCTCTGGCAAAACATAAACAGGAGGACTTGGCACCGCCACCGAGAGATTTGGTGAATTGTACCCTTCGTCTTCGTCAGGGGACCAGATTGAGGACCCGCCAATGGACCCTTGACTAGACCCTCCATCGACGCTATCCACATATATGGTGACACCGCTATCTTCCTCTTCAGCAATCGCATTTGACTGCTTGTCTAGCGCATACGAAGCTTTACGAGTGAAAAAATTGCGCGCGGTACTGGTAGACAAGCCAAGGTCATCGTGTCCGATATACTGGTCTCCAACGAAAGGACTTGCCAAACGTGCAGGAGCACTGGATTTTCGTTTCCGTCTCAAAGACATCGTCAATGTCAAGATCAAGACGTCAACTTTTTTAACGATCAATCATTTTACGTGAACAACATATCCACGGATTAATTGAACAACTGTTTTTATGTTTTCAAGTGTTTTCGTCGGAAAGGATCTATTTTCATTCGTTTTCGTAAAGAAAGGAAAATGTTTATGAAATTCAAAATGACAACAAAATTAGAAAAGTAAATGATAATTTGAACACCAGAAAGAAAAGTTTGTAGTAGAGAAAAAAAATTGATATTATTTTTTGTTTTATTTGTTATGACTCAAATAAGTTTTTTCATCCACCATTTCATAATGTTGTCTAAATATTGATTGTCAACTGAGTGTAAGGAATTACTGAGTAAGGAAACCCTTCAAAATAAGATCATCCATCAAAGTGGAAATTTTTCAAACAAGCCCGAACAAGATGATGTTTAAAACATACTGATTTCAATGAATGGAACAAATTTATTTTCACCTTTAGTTGACAGAATATACACTACAATACCTTATACACCCATCTTCTAATTCGACTAATCTAGAATACGCTTCTAGCTACTTTCTCGATCTCGAATACAAATAGACCCTGCACAAGTTGACGTAGAAACCAACTGATAATTAACAAGACCGATGAAACACAAAATTCAAAATTAATAAGCTCAAGGTCCCTCAAAGATATCACCCTTAATAACTAACCCTATATCACAATACGTGAATGTTTTGATTAAACACACAATGATTCCGGCCAAATTTAAAGAGAGTTAATTAAAATCTCTTCTGATCCAAGTCAAAGCTCTAAATTTGTCCAAATGTTTATAATGGTTGACAATAAATTTCACTAAAAAAATAAAGTTCGCGTGACGAGAAGGTTTTGTTTATGTTTAGCTTTCATTCAAAAGTGGCATGCAAGGTAAAAATCACTGTGTCGAAGAATAAAGAACTAGCAAGTAGTTTATTTCTTGAAATCCCCGTTTCACCATCATCCAGGTCATTGCGACACATTACAAGAAGAGAGCTTTATTTTTGGAATAATTAAAATAACAGACACCACTCGATCGCACATACTCTATAACTATAATCTTTGGTGTATAAACTCAAAGCATTTGAATTTTAAATTAATGAATTCTCCTCAAAATGTTGTTGTATGAATAATGTGGAATGCAGGCTTCTTTTTCTCAACAAAACAGTGGCTTAAGTAGTTAATGGTTATCGCATTGTTATCAGATAAATAAGCATGCTTAATAATAGTCTAAAGAAGGAAGTTAACGACTTTTGATGTGCTGCAGTATTATAATTTCTATAGAAAGAGAATTTCAGAGACAATATTCCACGAAATAAAAAGAACTGGATAACAGACTCGATGCCAAGGCAAAGTACAGAAACTCAGGAAAACGTACTACATACAGCTAAAAAGTAGTGAGAAAAGCAAAAAGGTATAGATTATTGCATGTATATAGGTTAAAATCAAACATAATTTCATTAGTGAACTTTATTGTTTATTGTTCTCTTCAAAACCATTATACATGTTTTATCACCATTGAAGAAAATACTCGCAACACTAAATAATAAGTAAATTATGACAAAATTCATAGTCAAGCTAACAGCAGAAAAAAAAACTTTAAAAAATGGTCCCATTTAAAACTTGATTAAAACAAGGAAATTAATAAAAACGAGCCTCATCTCCTACTTCGATAATGTTTAACAAACAGCGAATTTTGTACAAAAGTTTGATAATACTACGGCAGAGCAGAACAGAGCAAAGAAGACCTATTTCATTTTAAAGAAAAAGGTTGAAAAGAACAACAACACTGTAGTTGACGTGTTGCTCTCCCTGCCAGTTCAACCATCGCAAAATATTCATCTGCAAACTCTCGAAGTGAAGATATGAACTGAAGAGAAAATGGTTAGAAATAGACAACTAGGAGAAGACAGCAGAGGAAAAGATAAATCAAGATTGAATGAATTATTAAAATTTGTTTTTAAAAGAACTGCCGTCTGACGTGAAGGTGTGGGCCTATGTTTTTTAAATGTTTAGGCTGACGAGAGCCCTCTTATCTCTGGCTGCGTGAAGAAATTGTAATAAAGAAGTTATGAAGCCTAGAAAAAATGGAGGAACTAGTGAAAAGTATGTTACAAAAGTTTGAAACCTTTTCTAAAACACTAAAGATTTCTTTAGATGTGAGTAAAAAGTTTGTGAAGAACTATCTAATCACCAAAAAGTCAATAAACAGATCAAACATTTTGTATTCATGTCTTATAAACTTTAAATTATGATAAGAAGACTGCTGAATTGTGTTTGAAAGGATGAAGAATTGCTGAATAGACGTTTTCGTGGTATCACGATGTTCAACTATTCTTGACCTTTCTATAAAAAACATACTTTATAGTCATAGGAAATAAACAATAAATGTTCTTTATCAGGCACTAAAATGCCTATAAATAAATACATTGCAAAATGATGACCACAAAGCTGATACAATTGAACCACGACACACAAATTAAATCAATCAGACACTTTATTAGTTATACTAGAGACATAACATCTCTCTACTCGTACAATATGCTCTATCTCAACATTATAAAAGTTAATCATCTCTTTTAAAAAAAAACACAATTCTTTTTACCTTTAATGTATAAATAAACGATGGTTGCATGGGATATAGATCTCTAATGCTTTACTTTTGTAATAAAGATAAATCGTTTTCTATTATAACTGACGCGTGCATCATTATTAGTTGCTGGTATAACACATAGAAACCCTGCATCGAAAAATGAAAGGTTCCAAATGACAGTAGAAAAGGAAGGTAAATAAGTGAAATCATTTGGTAAAACTGAAACTAAAATCATCTCTTCGCCTCGATCCTTATCAAAATTCGAGTCTCTTTGAAGATTTAAAATGTAACAAGCCACATGCTGAATGGACCTACCTAACAGTGAAGGTCAGATGATCAGACAGAAGAAAAAAAACATAAAGATAAAGTAACCAAAGGGAAAATAATTAATAAGAAATAATTGGTAAACCTGAAACCGTTAA
>JAUJPO010112991.1:0-22023 GCA_032270745.1 Tiaropsis multicirrata | reverse complement strand
TTAAAGTTTTTTTTTCCTTTTTTATTAGTATTTTAACTCTCCTTTTTGCATCTACCCTTTTATGTATTTTCTGGTTATAAAGTCAATTGCTGAGGAAATATTTATCCGCATCTTTGCGGCTCTTGTCTCATTATAATAATCACCATTGCCACAAACCCCAGATATCGTGGTCTGTTAATATCCGTGTATTAGTCCAGATGAATTTCGTCGAATATAGGGTCGACCTAGAAAAAATTAGTTTTAAAGGTTTCTATATACCGTTGGAAAGATAATTTTATCAGCTTTCCAATGAGGGGTACGGTCCAAAAATCCATCATGGGGAAAAACAGTCATGGACAAAAGAGTGAGAGGGGGCTTTCTAAGCAAAAAGTTTGTTGAGAAAATTGACATTGAAAATTTGCTGACTCAGCATATTTGAGCGATTTTGATGGTTTTTTCCTGAGTCAGCAAAATTTGAAATGCAAATATCTTAAGGTCTAGCCATGGTACCTCAACAAATTATACCTCTATTCGATAATACTCTTCGAGATGCGTCCGCTGAAAGTGGTTTTGAGTGCCGAAATTATTTTTTAAAGTGCTGACGTCAGCATTAAAAATGACGATTTTCACCCAATATGGCTATTTTCTAAGGGTGTGGTTGACCAAAATCGAGAAAACGTTTTTGTTACGGATATTCAGAATTTAAACTGTTAAAATGTTATTTTCCTCATCTCCACGCGCAAATTCCGTTGTGAACGTTTCTCCGATTATACCTAGCCAGTACCCTACTCCTAAATTTTATTGTTGTAATTATAAATAACAGACTTGTTCAGTCTAGTTAAAAAGTTTCTTTGTGTCAAAAAATATTATCGTCTCGGTCCGACAAAACTGGTCATTGATATTCGTACTTTCCGCAAAGGTTGTATTTGGTATTGCTGACCACGAAAAGTCTGTTGAAAACTAGATCGAATGGATCTCCGGAATCTGTGATGAACCTTGGCATAGATGAAAACATTACAAATACTATTGATGGATTGTATAAATTTCAATAGCGAATTAATATTCTTCAAATTTTCATCTTCCTCAATTCCGTCGATCGGGTTCATTGCCCATGATGCTTCATAGATAATATGAAGAAGGTCCCTTGGAAAAACCAATATTATAAAAGCTGCTGATATGACAATTAAGGATCTTAACACTCGACGATTCTCCCGACATCGTTCATGTTTGCTTGTTATCGAAGTTGCATCAGAGAACGTTTCTTTGAAAATTAACTCATGCCACACTGTCAAGATCGTCACTGTAAAGACCAAAAGAAATATCAAATCTCTCGCACTGTATATAAACACAACAGGAAATAAATACTTTTGATCCAACTTCATATCGCAGTGTCCATCTTCATTTATGTACTGCCTTAGAAAATGATGAACATGCAAAATTGCACTGATAATAATAACAGCTAAAAGAATCAGATTCGCTTTCTTAGAGCTCCATTTCAAGGAGCGGAAAGGTTTGGATATTGCGATGCATCGGTCAGCATTGATGATCATTACAATACTGAACGAGATTGTCTTTAAAATTTTAGCAGTGGGAGAGATCAATTTACATCCAACCGTACCACCTTCGTCAGTCTTCCCATCTGTTAGAATAAGTGCAATAAAGTATGCAGGATCCAGGATGCTTGTCAAAAAATCAGTAACTGCAAGATAGACGATCCATTTTCTAATTTGCCTCAATGTTTTTGTTTTGAACGTGAAGAATCTGCAAACCAAAAAATTACCAGTTGTACCGACAATGAAAATTAAGCTGTGAAGCAGGATAAGAACATAGTCTTTCCACAACAGTGATTTGTAGTGCTGATGAGAACTCCTAGCTCCAGTTTGGTTAACTACGCTATTGTTCATGTTTGTGTGGCGATTGGTACGAGATAATTTTACCTTCCTGTATAAACGTTATGCAAAAGTTAACCTATTCACGACTTTGTAAATCTAACTACTTTCTCTCACTGTAGACGGCTAACTGTGTAGGATTTCAGATTTTATTTTCATATTATATTTTAAGAAGCTGGTACGGTCACATATGTCTTTTAAAATAGAAAACAACGTCTTTGGATCTATCGCGTCTGCTTTTGAAATATTATATTCGCTAATTCATTCTTTTATAATTTCAATCTATTCTTTTGAAATTTCAGTGTTTAATTAAGATTTTCCTGTTATTAATATTGATTTCATTTTGCGTCGATGAACATCTTGGGTTAAATTTCCTAGTGAGAGTCTTTTAATCTATAAACAAACATTTGAAATGATTCCACAATCTTCAAGGGATTGATGAGCAAAATGATGATGAAACTCTGGAAGTAGTCAAACTTTCTGCCATGACAAGGACATCAATTATCCACGGTAATTTTCAAATCTCTATCCTGCGCTGGCCACTACGTGCAAAGTAAAAATTAGTATCTGGCTGTTATCTTGCGGTATCCAGGAAAAATGACTCATATAATTACAATAGAATATGTAGGACAGTGATGTAAATTGACAAAATTACGACAGAAGATTTTTTCCGATTGCGTTGTTTTTTTACCATCATTTCTTTCCATTGATTACTTTTCTTTAATGACTGTCTGTAGGTGGATATGAGAAATCAAATAAAAATATCCTCCTTCGTTTCATTCATTCTAAGCTACGACAAAAAATAAGTTGATGATGATGATACTTTGCCGTCATCACAAAAGAAAATTCTAGGATTTTCAAAATTGACAAATGAGAAAGTTTCCAGGACGTTTTCTACCTGAAGACCTGAAACGGTAATTTTTTCAAAAGTAAATTTCATCAATTTTGAAGAAAACCAAGTCTTCTATCGGAGGCTGTCAGGTAGAAAATAAATATTTCAGTTCAGGATAATTTTTCTGTTTTCTGGCAGAGGCGGATACAAAACAAAGGATTTGACGGAGAACAGTTTTAACGAAAAGAAAACCCATTTTGTACGTAATATGATGAATAAATGACAAAGTCATAACCGAATACATGTCGAAAATGGAATTCCTGGCAAAACGTAATTCCTTCCCTATGAGATAAAACGATTGTAAGAAAAAAACTGATATCTTTTAAATGAATTCGTCGAGAATTTGCAATCGCCATAGATTCATCTTTCCATTTCTATTTCTTTTATAAAGAAAAGTTTTTCAGATTTCAGGTGTATAAAGAAATCGAGTCGCCTCAAAAAATTGTGTTAATAGAATATGATCCGACACAAAAAGGGTGATGCTAAAATGAAATCATTGCAAATGACTACTTGATCACATCTGCTAAAGACCTTTAATTAAGTGACTATTAGCTTTTACATTAGACATACCTTTTTATTGAATGCCGAAATAGGCGGAAATTTTTAGACAGCCTCTAGTATTTTATTTCGATACCCACTATAATCAACAACTGCCTACAAATAATTGACTTGAGGCGAACCTTTTAAATTTTATATTTTAGGCATGTCTTAATCATTAGGCTCGGATACAGAGGTAGGCTATCACCAATGGAGGAGAGTTCACTAATTATCATATTACCTTATATGGTAACTTACTACTCTTCTTGAATACGATAACCTGCCTCCTGTATCCGACTATGCTGACATATTGAAACATTCGCCCAAAATTTGTATTTAATCATAAACGTACTTTTCTCAGTATATCCCGATGGAGTTTGGTAAAAGACGAGATTGGTACTGGAAAAACCCTTCCCCCACTTTGGTTTTACACTGGCGTGCGTGCGCGAACATTTGAACTATTTTTTTTGCGTGGGTTACGTTAAGTACACTATCAAGCCTAGTTTGATTTGCAGACCCATACTAAAACCGTTGTACGTATAAGAAGCACGTTTTGTTAGAGGATGAGAGCAGCCTATATCAAGCCTTGCCATTCAAAAACAAAAATGGTGGATAAATATCGAAAATGAGACGACAATCAAAAATTACAAACAACTTAATAAGTGAACATCTTTCGAAAAGCGAATATTTATAAATTATGGATATGATACATTTGTCCTTCCATTGAAATTGATAACAGAAATGACGTCAAGAATCGAAGAATAATGAAAGTTTTGATACCTCAAGGGCGGTATGTCATTAAAATTAAAATGCTTTTGATGGATGATACCAATTATCAAGCATTGGTTATTGTCACCATTACGTAAGGTAATTTTTGTTGTTTTTTGTTGTTTTATAAGAAAAAAACACATATCTTGAACGGCTGAGATTTTTCTTAACTTTTTTCATTGGGGGAGATTTTCTTTGAACTCCATTATTTAAGCAAAAGGAAACCCTTGGATTCTATCTAGATAAATTTAGCTTAAGAATCTTTCAACTTCTTTTTGGAAGCTTGATCATTTAAATTAGTTAAACATTTAAAAAAATATTTTCATGTGATTTTATAACAAAAAAAAATATATATGTTCTTATAAAGAATAAATTGCAAATTCTGACAGAAACGAAAAGTCGTTATCCCTGGCCCATTGTTCTATTCTTAAGTTCAAAGAACAGGTTGCAGTATAAGAATAAAAGGGGAAAGCAGCTCAAATCAGTTCCACATTGATTAGAAAAGAAATCGCGAAGATCAGACGCTACTCAAGGTCTCCCGGCTCAAAAGAACAGTAATCACAAAAATAAAAAAATACAATATTGAAATCTTTGAAAAGACTGTGTGTTGAGGATTTATTTTGGAGCTGACAGGTGGTTTAAACAGGTGCCAGTATTTGGCTTTTGAGCAATAATGCTATTTTGGATAAGCACACTGTTATGTGTGGCAATAAGTTTGGTTGATGCAAATGGTATGTATTGTTTATAAATTTTCTAACTTTATTTTGCAGTGCTATTATGATTTCTCCAAAAATGTTTAAAAAATTTAAAATTAATTTTCGGTCCCAAGAAAGTTTCTGGTGTAGCACAAACATTTTTTACCCTTTACTGTAAATGGGTGTAATGGTTTAATCGCAGCAACGACTTACGAAATACGAAAGCCATGAAACCGTGAGTAAAACAGATTTAGGTTTTAAAAGATAAACTTCAATAGATGTGATATTAAAAAATCCTTTTCAATAGACCTTTTTATAAATTACATCAGGAACAACGACTGCCTCGTTTTGAATTGAGCGCTCCGAATCCCAAGATGAGTGCTTGACTCCATTGATAGATGTGTTATTTTGAGTCTCGTGAGACATAATCACCTTGGTGATTGTATGAAACGAGGAAGTCGTTGTTCATGACGTAATTGATGAAAAGGTCTATCCAGACCTTTTAGATTCATAAGATTAACTTGGCACAAATCTCAAAACTATGTCAAAGCAAAAATAATTATTTTATTGTTTTTCTGATTTCTTTCAAACGATAATTGGACGTACACAGGGTAATTAACGAACAATAGCGTCATTACCGCTCATCAACAGCATTTGCAACGTTAATGTTACTTCCCTTAAAACACCTTCAGAAATCGAAAATTTAATTTTGTTTTCGTCCAACTTTTTATTTTTGTGTTGCTAAGATACGGTATTGCGTCGTCGGAAAACCGTTGAGGCTTTTAATTACCAACCTTCTGTCGCATTACTCACTTAAGCCAAAGTCGGATATAGAAGGTACCTTATCGGACAAAACTTAGTCGGACAAAATTTTAGTCGGACAAAAATATTAGTCGGACATAATTTTAGTCACTTTCGAAAAATTTAGTCACTTTTGTCCGACTAAGTTTTGTCCGATAAGGTACTCCAGACACTTTGACGGAGGGTGTTGAATTGCAAATCATGAATATAAACAAAAGCAACACTCTTCGTCAAATTTTTTTGAAAACCTTCTGTATCCGCCACTGTAAGCTTTGCCAAGTCATTTTGTACCTTTAAATCTGTTTGAAACCGAGGTTAGCCGCGTTTCTGTACTCTTGTCAAGGATTGCTGAAATTTAGATTACTTCATAACTATTGTGATTGAGTTGTTTAGACAAAAAGCTTTATTTTGCCAATGGCACAAATCACTACAGTATTCAGTTTACGCGAGGAAGATTTTATGACTTTCCATATTATGGCATTTTAATAATCGACATGGCGCGTGACAAAAACATTTAAAAGTTTATTATTTAATCACATATGTTGCTTCCCAAGAAGATCAGTCAAGTAATTAATCCGTCATTAATTTTTTTATGTCCTCTTAATGGCGATATGCCAGAATTATAGACAACCAGGAAGCACAATTAAACCTTTATAGCCGTCGCAATAGACGACCAGAAATGACAAGCGAGTTACATTTTTAGGACGAATCTTTTAATCTCCAAGCAGATCTTCCGCTTGGCCCACGTGGCTGTAAACCCGTGGCCGTGATATGGTGATTTAACAAGAAATTATCATTTTACTTGTCACAAATAAATGATCAAGCCCCGAAGCTTAACGAAAAGCTGAAATAATTTTTCTTCATCTATTGTTATTTACAGACCCTCCTCCAACTGTTGGCTGGGCCGGACCAAGTTACACTACCAAAAAGTTAGGTGAAAGCTTCGAGTTCTTTTGCAACAGCGAATCAACACCGAAACCTACTGTCACCTGGATCAAAGATGGAGTTGAAATTGATACTTCTAAAAGCACAATCTTTGTTCAAGATGGTAATAAGTTGAAAATTCCCATAGTGACTGGAGAAGTATCTGGCAAATACCGATGCAAAGTTGAAAATGAATTTGGTTCAAATATCTTAGGATGGGATTTGACTCTTATTGTGCCATGTAGGTCAAAATAGTTTTGTTATTGTATTAAAACATCTTGTAGCATATTTCGGTCTATTTTAATATAGATTTTCTTTTAAGACACTTTTGATAGGTCTTCATTTCAATCTCGTACTCAGAGCCTGCGATTCTCCCTATCTTATTTGCGTGATAGTATTACGAATTGTTCCACAATCATAAAAAATGGAGCAGAGGACTGGGTACGAGTTTGTTTTCATTTCTTAAATCTCGCTGTTGTCACGATGAACAAGTCAGATTTTGCCCCAGCTTTTTATGCTAGTGTTAATTCAATGGAGGATCCAACGCAGTAACACATCAAAACTATTCTGAATTTTCTTTTCTCATTTCCTTAACAACAGATATTGACGACGAATTTAAATATACACCACGAAACAACTTCTTTTACGCCTCAAAACGCCAGACATGGGCAAATTGCGCCGCCCCAAACGGTTCGCCCCGCCCTTCAGTGACTTTCATAAACGGAACGAGTGGCAAACCAATCAATACAGATGAAACACGAATTGAGACCAGAATGTATGCACGAGGCGACATGCTCTTGTATCAGATGGTGGTTAAAAATGCTACTGAATATGACACCCATCAAAAGTGGGCGTGTCGTGCATCCAACAATGCTGGGGATAAATTTTCGTACTTCAAAGTTGAATTTTACAGTAAGTTACATAGAACAACCTCAGTGGCGGATACAGAAGGTACTCAGAGATTCTGACGGAGAGTAATGACTTCCATATAAGGAATATGAGCAGAAGCAACACTCTCCGTCAAAATATTTTGCGCACCTTCTGTATCCACCACAGAACATAAATACCAAAATTCAATATCCGAAAAGCGTAATTAGTGACAAAATTCTTCTTGAATAAAAACCTCAGATTTTTTAAACATAAGTATCTGGTCCACCAGAAAACATAAACTTCCCCTTTACTAAAGTCTGCTGTTGCAAAAAGGTTTTTCACAACATATATTATGTAGAAACTAGGAAGTCACGACAGAAACAAAAAGAAAAAAATATGATAATCTCCCGGTTTCTACATTGGAGCATTTTTTACTGACAATCTTTTTGCAACATACTTTAGAAACCAAATTTTAAAATCCTGCTGATAGGAGAGTATCTAGTCTATCACTATCACTTTTTTCAGAAACTAAAATATTTTCTCTTAGCCTTGTACTAGATATAATATCTCTACCGAAAATCGAAAATCCACAAACTTTTGATATTAAAGTTCAGTTTTCTCCCTTCTTTATTAGAGGCACCTGCCGCACCTTCAAACATCAAATTTACTGACCGTCTCGAAGGATTTATTCTCGAGTGGAATCACATTCGAAACGACATCAGCCATTATCATTTCCGGCTCACTACAAATGAAAACAAAGTGCTCGAATATAAGATGACAGAGTCAACAAAACACGAAGAACATTTCACAAAATATGAAATCCGAAAACTAGAACGTGGAACAACCTACAAAGTCGAAATGAGAGCTGTTGACAAAAACGAGCAAATCGGAGAATGGAGTAAACCAATTATTTATAAAACGGTTACCGAAATCAAGCCTTATCTTGATTATCCATTGCCGTTGAAAACACCGGTTGCCGAGGGAATCAAACACACAGTCAAATGTTATATTCGGGGAGAACCAATCCCAAAGATTGTGTGGACTCACAATGGGAAACAAATTTCGGATTCAAATCCGGATTACCAGATGGTTAACGATAAAGGAGAATTGATTTTAGTGAAACCCGTTCGGGATCAGATGAATGGTATTTATCAATGCCAAGGAATAAACAAGTTTGGAACTATCAAGAACAATCCAACCACACTGAACGTTGAATGTAAGTTGCCTATCGTATCAAAAAATATTAATAATCTACTATACAGCAAAACGAGATGCCTATGATTAGGAAAATCTCCCTTGCTTATGTGACTATGTTTCATGGGGGAAAATCCTATGTTTACACAAGGGAATGTATCCATATCCATCTACTGAAGTTTTTGCTAAAAGATTGTCAATAATAATTGCTCGCATGTAGAAACCAGGACAGTATCGCGCTTTACGTTTTGTTTCTTTCGTGTCATCCTGGTTCTTACATATTAACTTTGCAACAGAATTTAAAGTTTGTTTACTTGGGTATTTTTACACAGGGAAGGAAGGTAAGGTCTTCCACTTATGTTTTCAATGCGGATGCCATATGACGAATCCCTATCCGAATTTTAATATTTCTTTTCTCCTACGAACAACAGGAAGAAGGAATCCACGCAGAACTCGTTAATTAGCCTCGTTAAATTAGCAATAATTAATTATCTGCAGCACAATACAGTTTTAATGACGTCTTCTGCGATTGCGCATTATGTTTCTTGTTTTAAAAATTGCGTGATAATTTTGTTTTGTTTTTAAAATGAACATTTGGCACTGTGGCATATCTTGAGGTGTAAGATATTACATTTTTATATCAACTATAATAATTAAGCTCTTTTAACACCGCAGCCTGCCATCTGATTCCCTACATTACCAGCGCCTTTAAAGAACCCCGAATCAAATATCATTTAGCTCTGTAATCATTTGTTTTGACAACTTTCTTGTGATAGTCTCACTTATTTGGAAAAAATAGTCTAACATTGAAAATTGATTGAAGTACGCCTTTGACGGTTTTTATATGCAGTAAACAATTCTTTGACGGGCCATCGTATATAAAAACGTCAAATAGCGCAAATATCTCTCCACCTTACAGTTTGTTTATATTTACCAAAAAATTATTCTCCTGCTTTTCATTTATACAGGGATCGAACAAAAATTTGAATTTTCACCACGAAACCATACTTTCTACCGTGGCCTGAGATTCGTCCGCATATCGTGCCGTCCTCCAAAATCATCCCCAACAGCAGACGTTGACTGGCTTTGGAACGACCGCAAAATCAATCCTTTAACAATACCAAATTTTGCGAAAGTTGCCTACAATGACCCTCTCGGTGTTTTGTATCATGCTTTGGAGATCCGTAAACCCGGCTCCGTTTTAGCCGGAAATTACACATGCGTCGCGAAAAATGTGGGTGGCGTACGATTCGCTAACTTCACAGTGAAAGAAATACGTAAGTATTGAGTAATAATTGTGAGACCATCAGCCGTTAACTTTATTACCAAAATGCAGTCAACTGGGTCATCAACCTAACTGCCTTTACTCTGATCGTTTTTTGAAACAAAGTCTTAAAATTCGAGAATATAAAAACACTAATTAATACTAAATTCAATTCTTTCACCATTTTCACCATAGTTCCGAAGAAGCCTTTAGCCATCCGTGATCCAAAATCTTTAACTGAATTATTCGCCAATAAATCAGAGTCTTTCCAACTGAATTGTCAATTCCTGGCTGACCCAGCTCCGTCAGTCGTTTGGTATCACAACAAAGAGAAAATCAACTTAAACAACAATCCTCATTTCACTATATCTGACGATGGTTTGGGATCAAGTACACTGACTTTGAAATCATTGAATAAACATCACCATGGTGATTATAACTGCATAGCAACCAACGAACATGGTTCGACTACAACCTCAACCGGATTCATAGATTTGATTTGTAAGTTTTTATCGGCGTTCGTCTGTTTTTCTACATGTATTTATAACTTTATAGATATCAGAAATTGCACTCCCTCCAAAGTTCACGGTCTGTAAATAATTCTGACATCCAAAATTCAAACTCTCTCTTCAATATAAAACAGTACTGATGGCCTCATTCAGTTCATACTAGCTTATACCACAAATAGATTCCGTTTTAAGCCACTAAGTAAGAGCACATTTTATTCATATAATAAGCTCTCAATTATTTTGAACGGATACAATACCTAAAACTAAATAAGCCTCAAACCAATCTTAATAATAAATAAGAAATAAGAATAAGAAATAATTCTTTGATCTTCTTTCCAATCTAGATGTTGATTCTGATTTCGTTTACTGGCAAAAGGAAACCTACGTTTACGACAAACCAGGTCACAGGCACGCCAACGTCGTTTGTCGTCCACCCAAGGGAAACCCCTTGACACGTGTCGTCTGGTCTAACGGAACCGAAAGAAATTTACAATATGATTCGAATCCTGATCAAACTTGGATTACAAACGACTTAGAAAATGGATTGTTTGTCATGAAGATTGATAACGCGGTTAAATATTTGGGTAGCCTTATAGGTTGCGCCGCTTGGAATCACCAGATTGGGTTCGCAGGCAAATATAATTTGCAACTGACCAAATTGGTGAAGGTGGGAGCACCTGTTGTTACTTCAACACAAATGAGTTTTGAATCGGCGACTAAACTGAAAGTTATGTGGAAATTAGAAACACCAAGGTATGTGAATGTGTCTTGCTTATGATATCAATTACGTAATGTGAATGTGTCTTGCTTATGATATCAATTACGTAATCTTTTCTACGGAAACATCCCAAAAAGGCGGGACTTTTGCCACTAATTTTATTGTTAAAACTATCGGTAAACACCCGAATTTTTGGAATTTTCCATAGAAAAGGTTACGTAAGAAACATCTTGAATTTATGAATGAACTAGAATTTTGGGACCTTTTATCAGTCTTTTGGGTTATAGTATACAGCATTAACTACGTGACTAAATTGACTAAAAATTAAAATAGGAGACGGCCGTTCAACTTGTGACCAAAGAAACTCTTGTACATGTACTAGGTACTTTTTTGTCGGGCCAAGAATAGAACACTGGACTCAAAAACTCAAAATGATCTAGATTCAAAACAACAATTTATTTCAAATCTCAGATATGATGCAGAGTTCACAGTCACAGTAACCAGAGGGAACACAGCAAACGCCGCTCGCCGCCGTAGAAGAAGAAACACTAATGACGTCATTTATACCAACAAAACGACATCATTAGAGCATACTATAGAGTACCCTTTCTACGAGTCCAAAGGTTACAATGTGTTAATAACTGCTAGTGATCCAGCTCAACAAAAAACTGAAGCCAAAATGGACATCCCTGATTCAGGTAATGGCTTATTAAGAAACATTAATTTGGCAAAAAACAATTTCTTTTGCATTTCATACTAGACAATGACGGGGGTTCTTGATGTTTTTATAATATTTAAACTTTTCAATACATGATTTTCAGTGATTTCAATGTTCGATTTATCGTGATTTCACAAATAAATCCCTTATTTTTTTAGCGATACCCTTACGTCCAAGTACCACAACCACTACAACAACAACAACAACTACGACTGCTGAACCAACAACCACCCCAACCACTACGACACAGGCTCCAGTTACTACAACCACTGAAAAAGCAACAGAAAAAGAAACAGCAGCAACAACGACAACGACCGAATCAACAACAGAACGACCAAGTACAACCTCATCTTCAACAGAACAAGCTAAAATTACAAATACTACTGCTACAGCATCTCCAGTCAAAACAGAGACGACATCAACAACTGAAAAGACAAAACCTAAACCGTCGGGTACGACCGAAATATCAACAGAAACGAGCGAAAAAGCAACTGAAACGACCGACATAATGACAACGGAAACGACCGAAACAACGGAAACGACCGAAACGGTGGAAACGACCGAAAAAACGAAAACGGAACCAACAAAATCAACAACAGCTTCTAGTTCTATCACAAAAATACCGATAACAACAGAAAATCAAGACCGAACAAAAGAACAGACAACACCGGTCGCACCACCCAGTGTAAGCGTTGTGCGGCCGTCACCTTCTATACACGCGACCACTGAAGCAACTGACAATGTCAAAAATAGTAGTGGTGGTAAGTCTCTTTTTTTGTTTGAATTTTCTTTTCAGTGAAAGGTTTTCTCTAGTTGAATGTCTGTTGTTCAAAAGTAAGAAAGATGACGGGCTGACAGAGATGAACAAACCTATTATCGGAGTCAGAATGTAGATTACTTTGAGAGATATCTTAATAACTTATGACAGGGTCTGGCCTAAAGAATAAGAAATCAGTTTTAGATATAAACTTCAGAATAGTTTCAAGGTTCTTGGCAGAGCGTTGTAAAAAGAATTGCTTATTAATTAAGGCTTCAAAATTTGCCAAGACTTTGGGCGGCCATTTCTTTTGGCTTAGAATAGAAACAGTCCTTTTGAAAACTCCCTTTTTTCTTTCCAATAGGCAAAACATCACCAGTCAAAAAATTAAAGGATGTCCAATTAATTGGGATCATTGTTGGAGCATGTGTTTTCTTCGTCTTGATTCTCATTGTGGTCATGTGGTTGGTTAGAAGATCAAGGTCAAAATCAAAAGCCGCAGGATTTTAAGGGAAAAGATTTTAAGACTCCAAAACCTTTCTTATCCTCTAAAAAAATGACTCACGAAGGGAACTTTTTTCTAAAAACAATTTAAAAACGCTTTTTTCAACTGAAATATCCTACTGGACGGTATTCCAACATTCAACGTCCTGCCGTTGAACTAACGTCGTTTGAACGTTAAAACAAGGCTCCGTGTCTGCTGGAATACGTAGCCATGAGAATGGTCTTTACATATTTTTAGAGCTTAGCCCTAATAGATTTAGCTTTCAAACTTGTCTGTATTTTCTTTGCAAATTTTCAAGATATGATTTGATATGCGAAGTAGGGTATAAAAGGTCTTGGAGTCAAAGTCAAAATTTATTGAAAAAAATATAATTTATAGATTAAAAAAAGGACAAAATGAGTAAACATTATTTATTGATGGCTACTTATAGATTTTATTTATTTTAAAGATTTCATTCAATTATCATTAATTTATTGTACAGAGTTTTTCAAAATAAAAATTAATTATCTAATTATTCGGAACGATTTTTCTGTGTCTTATCTTAACCCTTTATATTGTAAGAGCATGACCAGAAAATATTTCAAAAATGCCCTTTAAATCAAAGCCATAATTAGTGACCATCTAACCAACCATATTCAGCCAATCAGAGACTTCCTTTCATTCTGTAGAGCCAATAAAATTAGGCATCAGTACTCTTTCTTTCTAAAAGTTAATCAGAAAGTACTTCCTTTCTTTTGAATTCAACTTAGGCAATTACATGACGTTTTCACCAATCTGGGACTTTCTTATCATTCAAACAACCAATCAACTTCATACTTCCATTCTTTTCAAATTCATTGATATTGAATTGTTCTTATTTTTTGTTTGAAATTTAACTTGCGCTGTAAACAGGATTGTAGTCAAATCCGTCCTTGGATTTAATTCATCTTTCAATTTGAGACACGTCGTTTTTTAGTACAAAAGTCTCTAAAAATCGGTTGAATAAAAGAGACAAATTTTTGTCTCGATACTTCGTTCTCCAAACTCGTTTTAGATACGTTACTACGGAAAACTTGAGCTGTAAACAGGATTGTAGTCAAATCCGCCCTTGTTTCCATTGACCGGATAGTCTTACAGCCCCTACTATGTTCCTGATGGGAATACGAAATACGTTTCTCTATCTGGACAGTATCATACAAAGAAAAAATTGTATATACAAAGTTGTATTTTCAAATTAGCCGGTTAGCTAAGTCGGTAGAATGCTCGCCTCACAATCGAGAGGTTGTATAGGTTCCACCCCGGTCATCGTAAACTAAACGAATGAAATAGTACAAAAGAGGTAAACTGAATTGGGCGGTAAGTCAATGGGAGCTGACGGCAGGTGTAACGCTCCGCCTCAGTCTAAATCCACCCAGTAGTCTAGTGCTAGCTAAAGAGGGATAAACTGTACAGTCGCTACTGGCCTTCCTACTAACCAACAAAAGAGCTAGGAGTTTCTTATCGCTGAATATCGCCCTGTAAATTGCCGTAGTAACGACTTATAACACAAACTGTGTTGAAAGATCTTTCAAGGCTTCATTCATTAACCGACGTTTCCACTACCACCTTTACACAATACACCGATATCCTTTAATCTTATTTCGATACTTTTGATCAAAAGTAACAATAATCTTTGCTTGTTTCGTAAAGCCGGGATGCAATTAACGATAATTGACTTAAATTGCATTAAATATTGGAAAATGTAACTGCTCAAAACTTTTTTTAAAGCCGGAATCCGTTACTTTATAAATTTCGAATATAGTTTCTAATCTCAAAAGCCAGATAAACCCACGAGTAACAGACACATCCTGGAGACGCGGCTGGTAAAGAATTGAGATTTGCCGAATTCTTTTTAGGGCATCAGTATGCGCTAAAAACAGTCTTGTAAACGCTGTTTTTGGCTTTCCCATCAAGCTCAACTACTAAAAAAATGAGGAAAATGGCAAACATGCAGTAAAGTTACTCTAAATAAAAATAAAGACATTATTTTGAATTTCTCGTTCATTTTTACCTACAGTTCCTGGCCAACAAAATGTAGGTTTTTGGGAAATGTAAAAAGTTTTTCAAACACTTTGATCGAGATATTCGACATAAATTTGCCTCGCCTTGTTAACCCTTTAAGTGCCAATGTCGGATATATCTGCATTCTCTATTTTCAACTTAAAATCTTAATTTTTGGCCTGGGTTGATGGAAATGAAATTCATGATAGAAAATTACTTGCAACACAAAAGATTTGGTCACACGAAATTTGGTCTTTTGAAAGTCAAAAAAATGCCAAAGTTTGCCAAAAATTCATTTTTTGATATTTTGACCGTTTCTTGGTCATATTTGGATATTGAGTGAACGAAAATACAAGAATCTTGACTCAATTACACTAGATTCTGTCCTCTAGCTAATAGAATTGAAAAAGATTGATTTGAAGTCGCACCACTGGGAGTTTGCCGTTGTTAAAAAGAAAGAGGAGACTTTCAGCTATCCAACGAGCTATAAACCACCAGCTCATTCCTTTTGGTTCAGGAGATATTAACGTTTAAAGTTTGTCGTAGCTCATCATAACAAAAAAAGACCTACTAAAAAACTAAAAAACTACACAACTTCACATCTCTGAAAAACTGCTGCAAATAATTACTGAATAAATTCACAATTCTTATCCTCCAGCCCAACAGACACATGACGTTTTTTCAACGTTCTTTCGACGTAGAAATAACTTTCTAACGTTGTCGAAACAACCTTGTTTGGACGTTAAAACAACGTTTCGTACCAACTGGAAACTTGAGTCGAGATTTGTGAGATCTACGATTCAAACTAAATAATTCCCTAATCTTCGTGTTCTAGAAAATCCACTTCCAACAATACACTCACTGGAATCCAGCTTTCAGCACCCCATGACAAAAGAATCTCCTATGATGTCTATCTTGGTGGAGCCTTCAGCGGCGGCAGTGGTTAAAAATGTGGAAACGTCAAACCTGTACCTTTCTCCAACAATGATTCTATCATCAACAACCAGTCACATTCCACCGACAATGTCAACGAAAACATCATCAGAAGTTATCGAAGAATCGACCCAAACTATTAACTCCAATGACAACATCGAAACATCGTCAGAAACCATCGAAGCATTGTCACAAACCTTTGAACCAACATCACGAACCATCGAAGCAACATCACAAACCATCGAAGCAACATCACAAACCATCGAAGCAACATCACAAACCTTCGAAGCAACATCAAAAATCATCGAAGCATCGTCACAAATCATGGAAACATCGCCACAAACGATCGAAGCATCATCACAAGTCATTGAAGCAACATCACAAACCATCGGAGCAACATCAGAAATCATCGAAGCAACATCACAAACCATCGAAGCAACATCACAAGTCTTCGAACCACCATCAAAAACCATCGAAGCATCGTCACAAACCTTCAAAGCATCGTCACAAATCTTCGAACCGCGATCACAAACCATCGAAATATCGTCACAAAGCATCGAAGCATCTTCACAAATCATCCAACCACAATCACAAACGATCGAAGCATCGTCACAAATCATCGAAGAACCATCACAAACCATCGAAGCATCTTTACAAACCATCCAATCACGACCACAAACCATCGAAACAACATCACAAGTCTTCGAACCACGATCAAAAACCATCGAATCATCATCAAAAACTATCGAAGCATCGTCACAAACCATCGAAGTATCGTTACAAATCATCGAACCAACATCAAGAATCATTGAGGCATCTTCACAAACCATCGAAGCATCGTCACAAATCATCGAACCAACATCACAAATCATTGAAGTATCTTCACAAATCATTGAAGCATCTTCACAAATCATTGAAGCATCTTCAAAAGTCATCGAACCTACATCCCAAACCATCGAAGCATCTTCACAAGTCATCGAACCAAAATCACAAACCATCGAAGCATCTTCACAAACCATCCAACTACAACGACAAACCATCGAAATATCGTCACAAAGCATCGAAGTATCGTCACTAATCATTGAACCAACATCACAAATGATTGAAGCATCTTCACAAATCATCCAACCACAATCACAAACGATCGAAGCATTGCCACAAACGATCGAAGTATCGTCACAAATCATCGAAGAACCATCACAAACCATCGAATCATCTTCACAAATCATCCAATCACAACCACAAACCATCGAAACATCGCCAACACACATCGAGCAATCATCAACACAGATTGTTCAACAATCAACAACTTTACCAACGTTGCCAGCACCATCATCAACACGTTTCATCCATCCAAAACTTATACAAAAAACATCAACCTTTATTCCACAACCATCCTCTACATCCACAATAGACATCGTTAGAAGGAAAAACAATAACAAAGGTAAGAATAATTCCATTCCAGCTTTAAACTACTCAAAAAAACTCTTTATATTGACACAAATTGGAAAACAAACCTTGGAAGCAAAACTTTCTTACTCTACACAGTAACACCAAGTTTATAATTGAAAAATGATTTAAAATAAGGACTAATTTATAAAACTTTTAATTATAAAAGTCACCTTTCTATTCCTAAATATAAATGACATAATTTTGTCTTCGATGTTGTTGATTAATCCTGTAGAGAAATAGAAGCATTTCAAAACTGGATTAAATGTAAGGGCAAGGGCTTACAATGCTAGAAAACTCAAAATACTTTAAATTTAATTCTTTCCTTTCATAAAGCTTTCAAATGATACTAAAACATCTGTCTAACTCTCAAAGTACAAGCAAGGAGGGCCATTTGAAGTTTAAGCATTCCACAAGAAAGTTAGCTGAATCTTTCAAGCTTTAAAAAAACAACAACATCGGAGTCAAAGGATTAATGATTAAAACTAACCTTTTTATTCCTGGAAACATCTTTTCGTTTTTGATTTCTTTGGGCACCGATGAATCCTGCACAGTGTGCCCAGAATAGGGAAATGTGGAAATAACTCCATATCTCACGAACTCAAAATGGTAGAGACAAAAGTAAACACTTTTTCGAAATGTCTTAATGGGATAATTTTTTTTCCTAAAATGGGGGTCTGGGACCGAATCTTAGTTTTTTTTCAACTTTTGGCCTAAAAGTGCCAAAATGACCATAGTTCAAGCTGAGATGCTCTTTAAATGTCCAAAATTTTATGCGTTGCTTAGGCCAAAAGCATGAAATTTGTGAAAACATCACAATCATCACAATCATGTTTTTTTACATATTTGGCTCAAAAACGGTCTAAAAAGGGCATTTTAAGTCCTTTAAAACCTCCAAAAATGCAATTTTTCCATGTCCCTACGGTAAGTGGAGAAAGAATCCTTACCTTTTTTCAAAATTGAGCCGATCCTTGTTGCTATGTGGTAAATGAAGATTTTGGACAATATCACTTGTCATGCTTTGTACTTAAGATAGTGATTTAAGCAGTGGTCGGACAAAGTTTGACGCCATTTGAAACTTTTTTGCCATCAATTGCCACAGTGAGGTATATGATTATAAGAAAGTAGTTATGGTGTAATATCTGATTTCAGAGACATTTGTCTGGCTAAAAAAGCTTACTTCAAGCTTCTTGCTGAAATGTCAGTGAAAAAACTTTGTCAAAAATCACGTATTTTGACTCTTTTTGACGAAAAATCTAAAAGTTAGTCTCATTTTGGCAATCAAAGGTCAAATATTTGACTTTTCTCTCGAAGTTTAATTGTAATAGTTAAAATATGGTCAATTTTGTGAAAAAGGGCAAAATTTGTTATTTTTAAATAACTTTTTCATTTCCCCTGATCCAGAGGGTCCCTAGGGACTAGAAAAGCTTTAAAATGTCTCAATTTTGTGTTTTTGCATATAGGGGTATATAGACATAAAAAAAAGCAAACAGAGCGCAGTTCTAGACAAACTTGGGTTTTAGGTTTTTTCCACCCCTGAGCAAAATGTCCTGTAGAGAAATAGAAAAATTTCAAAAGTTGATTAAAATATGCTTGCTTATAATACTAGAAAACTAAAAATACTTTAAATTTAATTCTTTCATATAATTTAGTTGACGAATCATCCAAGCTTAAAAATACTCACATTATTGCAATCATTTTTGGAGGAATTGGGCTAGTTATCATGACCATCATTATCGTAATTGTGTTGTTGAAGAAATCACAGGCTAAATACAAAATGTCTTCCGATGTTGCCACCTGAGGCTGATAACAGACTTGAAATGAGATGGTGATGATTTTATTTTTAATCTGTAATTGATTTTGTCTTCTAAAATAGAGAAGATATGTTAAAACAAAGAAAAGTTTCGCCATTATAAGAAAAACGAAAACATATTTTGTGAAATTGCCCCTTCTTGCACATAAAAGCATTCTGAAGCTTAGCAAATGTTACCAGTTCGTCTATTGAAATTTCCTTGTTTATTTGTTGTTTTTTCTGTTGATATTATACGTAAAATTTAAACTTTATTTAATCTTTATTTATTTGAGTATATTTCAAAATATTTATTTCCCTCGAGTTTAATTAAATATCTGTAAATAATATTTCTATATGGACACTAAAAATGAAAGTAAAAAAAATATTATCGTTTTGTTACATACGTTTTGAAAATTAAATTCATTCCCTACAATCTTTACAATATTGGCATACTGACTTTCTCAGATTAAAAACTCGTTTATTTTTCCCACTTCATGATATCAATTACGTCATCTTTTGTACGGAAACGTCCAAGAAACCCGGGTGTTTGCCACTAGTTTTGAATTTAAAAAATAAAGCTAGTAGCAAACATCCGACTTTTTGGGATGTTTCCGTAGCAAAAATTACGTAATGGAGATCATGAATTCTCGCTGGGAGATACTAGATCATAGAAATGGTTTTAAAGCATTTCTAGTATGCGAATTTTATGAGTTCAGAATCTATATTGATCAAAATATAATTGATAAAACTGAAAGCCAAATTTGAGTCTCGAGTTGAAAAAGTTTTGTACTACAGTAGTAATCTCATGGTTATGAAGGAAATTCGGGGTAAATTTCTCGAGGTCATTTTTTCAATTTTCTGAGTGAAAAGGTTCATTATTTCAACATTCTCAAAAAGGGTTTAGAATTACGTTTTTTTCTTCTGAAAAAGCAAACATTTCTAAATTTACATTGCTAACCAAAGTAATTTCACCCACACTGAACATTGATTTAAATAAAAAAAATGAATATTATATATAAATATCATTAATGTTGTATTACAAACAAAGAAATATTCAATTCTAATTAAAAATACATCCCCATTCCATACACAAAAATAATTAAATACCTCTCATTATGATAAATAAACTCTCTCTCTCTCAATTATCTAAATAAATATTTTATTTACCCCAAAAATAATTTCTCTCTATTGAAATTGAATGTAAAGTAAGAACAAAATTATAATGGGCTGTTCCAGAAAGCGATTGTGCACGGGGGTGAAGGATGTAAGCTTTCTCATTATTACCCCCGTACATTTTACATTTTTGACCCCCGGACAACAGGTTTACCCCTGGAAAAGCGTTAATTTGACCCCCAGACACCCAAATTACCCCTGGACATCACAAATTTACCCCCGGACATGAGCCGATTACGTTACCCCCGGACAACATATCCTCCATCCTTCATGAATTTTTCATTAGCCCAATAACGAAGCACCTCAACTTAACTTAATCTTTCTGGGTCTAGTGATTATATCGCAATGGGCGCGGCTTTGGATTAAAAGTAGGGGATCCAAAGGTGGGGTCATGTTCGTATACCCTTGATATCGTTTATTAGAAGTTGGTTCTACGGAATAAGATTACACAATCTTAACACTTTATTAATTTCAGAAAAGTTTAGAAAAATCCGAAAGGGTTTAACCTTCTATCACAATGTTCTAATACAAAAAAACGTATAGGTAATCTAAAAACATTGAATAAACGGGAAGTTAATTCAGTGTGTTAAAAAAAATATAATCAAAGGGAATGCTAAGATAGACTTCACCAATCTTTTCTTTTTCAAGTAATTATTTTGGTTGGATATGAAAACTGCAAATGAACACTGAATTAAAAGCCAAAAAGTCAAGTAAAAAACAGACTGTTTGAATGAACCAATTTTACGACCTGTTAGTCAGTATAATTCCTTTGTAGCCTATTTAAACAGTCGTCTACTTTGAGGGAAAAATTTTTGTTGAATCGGCTCATTGCCAATTTCGAACGGAATTTCTTTTGGTGCAGAAGGAAATTTGTTTTGTTTTGTCTATAATTTTGTTTACAATTTGTCCGAGACTGATAAATTCCACGAAAAATCGTTTCAAACGAAAATTTGGCGTGAATTAATTTTGGGCGGAAAAGAAATCTGGCGAATTCTGGCGGGTTTTTGGGCAGGTCATTAGCCAAAATTCGCTAAAACTTCTTCCTTTAAAGGTAAATTCATACCAAAATTCACCCTTTACTCATCTTCATCATACTCAGACTCAATACCATTTTTAGCCAACAATTCATGTTCCTCTTCACCGCCATCATCATTGACTTGGTTGAAATATTGATTCCCATCAGCCCACTCTTGCTTTTCACCAGATGCAAAGATGCCATAGAACAACAAACCGAACAAATAGATCGAGGCGGCTATGAAAAACACAACTCTCCACTCCTCTTGTGTCTAAACAACAACAAAAAAAAAAATGGTAAGACAACATCGACATTGCTTTGTACCCAGAGCATGCCTCACGTCCATCTCGTTCCTTAGTGATCTCTGTGGCTAATTGTCTGTTTCGCCGATAATTCCCATAGCTACGGAGAAGTGATTATACCGCTCGGGTATGGGCCTCAAGTTAGACGGATTTAAATGTTTTGATTTTGCGAGTGCGTATGCGCATACGCAAAAAATTGCCCGATATTTGGAGGCAAAAAGATGACAACATTAGCTGGAGGAAAGAAGATTTTGGGTGTTTGTAAAGTTTCTAGTGAGAGTTACGAAAATAAATTTTAGTATGTTACCTGCGAGATATGT
>JAUJPO010112880.1:0-22034 GCA_032270745.1 Tiaropsis multicirrata | reverse complement strand
AATATATACTGAATGTTTTTTAATCCATTTGTAATGGATTGATGCAGGTGGCAATTTAGTGTAAGCTATGGCTAGTTATTAAGGAGGTCCTGTACACTTGAGTTAAAATTTCGAGTTAAGGTATAACTTAAAATGCTTTTTGCACTTTTTTCATTTCGAGTTGATAACTAGAAACGCTTTTTGCACTTTTTGTATTTGGAGTTAATAACTCTCTCGAAACGCTTTTTACACTTTTTTTTAATCCAGTTATTAAACTCGAGTGAAATAGTAAAATATGACGTCATATTGCTTAACTCGAAATTTTAACTGAAATATTCTGGACCGCATTTTTCACATCGAAGTGGGTTTAAAAGCTTTTTAATCATTTCTATTTTGTTGTAGAGAGAAAAGTAACTTAAAAAACAGATATATGAAACATTTTAATCACAACTTTTTCAACAATTTGGTGGTGTGCCTCAATCATGGGTGTGTGCATCACAAGAACCTTTGATCCTCCATCCAATAAGATGCTCAGAAGTTCAAAACGTCAGCAAATTAAAAACAGACCAAAGTGAAATACTGTACGAAGAAGCTATTTGCTTTCACTTAACAGAGAAGATTTTTTGTTTTCATCGAAAGACAAGATTTTATGATGGATAGGTAAGAAACTTGTTTTCTTTAGAAATATTTTTTAATTCTTTACTCTCCACTCTTGATTTGAAGATCGTCGTATCTGAAACATCATAACATAATAAATAGTGGACTGAAATTCAACTTTCCATCTGCTTAAAAGAAAGCTTGGGGCTATAAAACGGCTTACCCAATTTGGAATGTTTCAAGAATTCAGCATATCTGCCCAAGACTCAATGCCACTCAACGTCACTCAAGGACTGAGTAGCATAAATTAGGCAAACTGAATTGTATGGAAAGCCACTGGGAGGCAGGTGTGACGTTTCACCTAAATTTAAACCCACCCACCCATAAAGTCTAGTCCTATTAAAGGAGAAATAGCATTTCCCACCTCCGCTGTACGTTCACCTATACCCACAAAAAACTTTCCCAATCAACTCGCTCTTTTGTTGTTTACATTAAACAGATTGAACAAAATATTTCGGACTAATTTTTCGTCGGACTTTAATTATTCGTGGAACATAATTTTCGTCATCCACAAATATTATTTTCGTCACTTTTGTCCAAAATAACGCAAATTTTATGCTAAAAAAATATTTTTTTGGACTTTTTTTTCGTCGGACTAAATTATTCGTCAGATAAAATTTTCGTAACCTACTTCATTTTTGTCCGGTATTTTTTCATCCATTAGTATTCGGCATTTTTAATGTATTTAACCTAAAAAAAATTGAGATAACAGTGAAATTTAAAAAAGATATCAATATGGTTGCAACTTATGATTTTTGGGCTGTCCCAGAAAAGCATTATGGGTGGAAGAACCTAAAAAAAATTGAGATAACAGTGGAATTTTTGGACCTACCAGAGGAGGTCCTATAAATTAACCTATGTTCGTTCGTTCGTTCGTTCGTTCGTCCAGGGATATGGTTCGTCTGTTATGAACTTTTCTCGATATTGGTTCATTAGTTATTACTGATTTTTGACACAAAGACGCAAAATGATAAAGCCGAAAATGTGACGAAACCTGATTTTCGAAAAAATATCTCATTTTGCATATTATGGTCAAAAATGGCCTAAAAATAGGGTTTTTTGGGCATTATGCAAAATTGCTTCATTAGTTTTTCCTGATTTTGTGCTTAACGTTAGTGGGTAAGGTCTTCTAAAAAATGGCCGAAAAAGTTTTTCCCGGAAAAATCTTATTTGGCTTAAAACGGTATTTTTAACTTTAAGGGAAATTCCCTTATGAACCCAGCAGACACACAAAGTTCTTTTGACTTCAGAACATTTCGTGTCTGCTGGGTAAACTAATCAATAATTCATCATGTTCATTATTTTGAGGATTTTTTCGAAATTGGTTCATGAGTTTTTTCTGATTTTTTGCACAAAGATGAACATCTGGATACTCTCAAATGCGACAGAACCTGATTTCTCAGGAAAAAGTCTTCGCGGCTGATTTTGGCCAAAAACGGCCTTAAAAAGAGGCTTTTGATGATTTTCTCCAGATTGGTTCATTATTTTTTCAGATTTTTTAATCAAAGTTGGTATTTTTATACCTTCAAATGCAAATACCTTAAAAAAATCTATTTTTAAAAGATATTTTGGCCTTTGACCTAAACGTGGCACTTTTTGACATTAATTAATTTTCTTTTTGTTTTGATCGAAGATGTTAGGTAGATCCATTCAGCATGTGGCTTGTTTTTTTCCTTTCCGTACCAAGGCCTGTTTTGGGTATTTTTTTTGTTGAAATTAGGTGGATATATCCGATATTACCGGCACTTAAAGGATTTTAAATATCTCCAATATGTAATGACACATGACACCCATGTCTCTGTAACCCACCTGGATCCACTCCGCTAATCAAGATCGCTCAAAGAGGGCACATTTTTCGCCCCAGAGCGTTCTGAGAAAATTATCACCCTAATGAAAAATCGATGTTTCCTCTCAGCTCAGTGTGATAAAACAAAGAAATACAAAAAAGCCACGCCACTGAAATTTATGACGAATGTTCATTATAATGAGTTAAGTGACTCATTTCAGGTTAAGTGACCCATATTGAATCAGCAGTACAAATCGAGAACGTTGATCGGCTCGTTAATTGAACTTTATAAGAAAGGCTAGAGTTACTGTTTCTCGATTCAAAACACAGACCTTCCATTCCAATAATTGGTTTTATTTGTGAAGATAAACTGGTCTTCGCTTTTGTATTTTAAATACAAAATTTTAAACTCTAAACATTCAACTGACGTAACGCGCGCTATTGTTTTCTGTTGATTGGTTTAAAAAACTGCAAATGTTTTTCAACCTCAGCACATTTTTTGACTCGGTGGTCGGGTTGCCTTTTAAACTGGCAAATTGGCTTTAAAGAATTTGTACTTATAAAACTCGACTAAAGGTCTTACAAATCATTCGAAAACTTTTTCGTACAATTTTCTTTCTACTTCTGTTCTCGTACCCGCGCGACCAAAATAACACATACTATAATAAATTCTCGATAATGTAGCTCACTATACGCCTTTTATTTTTAAAAGTAAATTTGTGTACAAAGCATTTGTTTTCAAAAACAAAAGCAGTGACCTTAATGAGCACAGAAAAAAAACATATTTTCTTCCACAACTCAAAACCATTCTCAACCAAAAAAAATAACAAAAAAACACAACTCCAGGAAGAACGTTTCATTCTGCTCTTTGGCATTCGTTGAGTTCAGGTAATATCCTCTGTCCTTGTTTCTTCTTTGATGTTTTCTTCCGCTTTTCTTTTTACACGCTTTTTCTTTTATAAGAATACACTTTTTTATAAGAATATTCATGATGAAATTGGCCAAAAAGTTAAGAATATCCATTTTATAAGAATAATGCCACCTTAAATTTTTTCAAGGTGAAATTTAATTTTGGAAATTATTCCTAAAATACATCTAAAATCTTTCTCTAGCTGATTCAGCTGGCTTATTTTTTCTTTTGTTTCTATTAAATGGTTTTTATATCACTCTTTTGTTTGGTGTTTTTCAGACCGAGGCTGATAAGAACTTAAGAATACTTTAAGATGATTTCGACAAAAAAGTTAAGAATATTCTTCATTAAACCCAAAAACAACATTCTTATAAAAGAAAGGCGTGTGCTCTCGAACATCGATCCTCAGCTTTGGTGGTAAATTTTTTCCAAAAACTATGAAAAACTCAAAATTTGAGCATGGGAATTTCTCTAATGACTCAACTCGGGTGGGTTGGGAAATTTGAGAAAATGTTGATCAAAGTTAAGGACATCCGAGCCTCGGCTGAAATTTACTGGTTCTTATAAAAAAACGTGTATTTTTGAATTTTATTGAATTTCTTGTATTCCCAGAATAATCAAGCATAATTGCACATGGAACTCAGACACCGATAGTTGAGTTGGGTACCTTTTGTCATGGGTCCCAGCTTGGGATTCATTTGGGAGGTCTATATAGTGAGCACCACCCCTCCCCCCTGAAAATCTTATTACCCCTGTATGGGCTACCCACTCTAAATTGAGTTATTAGCAACTCCCCCCTTCCTAGCCAATCTCCCCTAGAAATAATTATTTTTTTCAGATTTTCTTTGTTTTTAATGAAATATATTTTTCTTTTTACTGGTAACATTGAAAATACCAGTGAGCAACTAAAAAGCTATTTTAGGATTGAACCAAAATGCCCAGAAATGAAAGCGTGAACATTTTTTACTTATATTTAAAAAACGTGTTGCTTTTATTTTCGTAGTTTTCAGAGAAAGAGTTTAGAAGAAAAGTTGAAAAAGTAATTATGGAAAACTCCCCAACTCCTCCCCCCCCCCGCCTGTAATAAAACTACTCCCCCCACCCTAGATGGGGTTATCCCCTCTGAAATTGTAATCAGTTGCTTCCCTAACTGAGAAATTTTTACAATCTCAAATCCCCCTAAATCTAAATCCTGGGGTGCCCACTATGCCAGGTTCACTTTTTTTTAATTAAAAAAGTGACATGTTTGGTCAACGAAAAATCTTTGGCTTTTTAAGAGACAAAAACTGACATATTAACCTACACTTTGATGCAAAATTTAACAGAAAAATCGAATCGAATTTATCCTCAACCTTATCAACAAAAAGTTACTTTGAGTAAAAGAGAGCCAAGAACCATTGATTATGTTCATTTGCCAGAGCTTCGTCACCTTTTCCCATATTTTCCATGGCTTGCGGTTTTTACTGTCTATTACAACCCATTCATTTGCAGTATTCAAAAATATAATGTGATCAAGAGCATCCACAGTAGACGCACACCCTCAATACAACGTCGTTGTTTCAACGTCCAAATTTCGTTCTGACGTTGAAACAAGTTCATGGAAATAAAATGCGCATTCAGTTGCAACACAACAGATTTCGAAAAAAATGTAACAAAAATGTCAAAATTTGCCGATTGCCGAGATTTTGACCGTTTTTGGCCATTATTGGGCATTGAGATTTCCAGACCATTATTTATTACCCATTAGAAAAGTTTTCTTCGCGGCTTTCTCAAAAACATAAAATTCATGATTTTCATATCTAATGAAAGATATTTCTTTAAAGAATAAGTGTAAAATGTATATTTTTTTCATTATGTTCTATACAAAAAGGTTATTTTAGATAAAAGAAAGAAAGAAATGTTTTATGCATAATAAATGAAAAAAGCAGTAGTGTTACTAGACCATATAGTTTTTTTTTCTGCGTTCTCTTTCTTTCGCTTTACTTTTTTGCTTATATTTGTATAATGTTTTGTAGAGGTTTATATGTGAAACTAATAGACTAGCATTGAGTGAACGACTTGATTCAGTTACACGTCTAGATTCTGTTCTCTAGCTATTAGATTTGAAAAAAAGATTGATTTGAAGCCTCACCACTGGGAAGTTTGCCCTCAAGTAAGTCAGGAAAATTGTGAAAATTTTCGTGTAAAACAAAAGGGATATTTATATACCTACCTTGCTACACGGACTAGCCTGTAGAAATGTGCGCTATCTAGAGCATAGGTTGTAAAGACCCATTCGTCGTTGTGGTTTATCTCGGATACTTATCCTACTAGCTATTATCAGCAAACATTCATTACATACATGCATTCTGTCAAAAATGTTATACAGGTCAATGTTTTTTTCCCTGTCACATTTTTGAAATTTACTACGGTAAATATTGCATCACATAATCAGATTTTAGCCATTATAAGGTATGAATATTCTTTGAACAGCGTTATGACCCCATCCAGCTAAAAAATACACAATGGATACCAAAATTTTATATAAAACGTCAATTAATTGTAAGCATAGAAAGTTAGTCGGTTATCAAGTTTCGAAAGAAGATATCGTTTCAAAACTATATCATTTGTTATTTTCATGATCTGTGCTTGATCGATTACGCACTTTTTTTTAGTTCATTTGGAATATTTCACTTCTACATTTGTATAACTTTGGTTGCGTTAATAGAGTAGTACTGTATATTTTGTTTGTGAAAATCACGAAAACTATTACGGATTTTACTTGAAAGTTTTCGACTTCGCACGAAATAAATTTTTTGGTCAAAATTTGAGACTTTTTCAATTTGAGAACTATTCATAATTATCTACGTTTTCAGTATTGAAATATGATTTTTTTTTCTCAGTATCAGCAATCAGTTTAGCCTGGTGAATAAAGCTTTTTGGAAGTTTTCCGCGTAATTAAAACAATAGCGAGGTTAGGCAAGGAGCTATTTATGACCTTAGACACGTATGATCCAGCCTGTACATAGATTTTTGTTTACAAGTTTTGCTTAGACAAATTATGTACAGGCTGGATCATACGCGTCTAAGGTCATAGATAGCTCCTTGCGTAACCTCGCTAATGACAATAATAAGACTAGTGTGTTGAAAAGATTGATTTTTTTCATGTTTTCTTTCGTTTCAAATTAAAGTGTTTCATGTTTCTTTTCTTTGTTGTAAATTAAAAAGAAAAAAAAGAAGCTGTCTTCCCCAGTCCACTGTTTCGTGTTTGGTGCTGACAAAAGAAGAAAAAAAAACACTTTTATTTTTTTCCAAATTATTCCTACGCAACGAAATTTAGTCAAGGCGTTTGTTTTAGCAAGCATTGTATTATAGCCACGAGTGCCTTGGCATAAATATTGGCTAATATTGGCATAAAGTTTCTACGCTACAGCATGGTTTAATTCCAACTAAATTTGTGTTTTTCATTTATGTCAATGTTTGATCCACTCGTTTGTTCACTTCTCGCGTGCAGATGAAATCGACAAGCCTCACTGATAGCAACAATCTTTCTCTCTCTCATTTTTTTTTCTCTTTGAAAACTTTCTTACGTCTCTTCTGTGATGTTATATTATATATTTCTAGTTTCTTGTGCTAAAAGAAAGTTTAGAAAAAGATTATATCTTGTTACTTTTATCCGAAATGCAACCACTTTTTTATGAAACTTATTACAGTCTAAAGAAAAGTTTTAACTTTGATCTAGACAATACTTTCAGACGAAATTAAATCTTATCTTAGACCGTTTTTAATGTTCCAACCAATCAAACGCTGTTCTATTGTTTAACGACGTGCCGAATATGAAACAATAGCTGCCCAACAGGGCACAGAGATATTGTTCAAATAAAGCGGCTCTAATTCCACGTGTCTTGTGAATTTCTGATGTCTGTTTATAAATATTTCTCAGACACATTTCTTCTGTTATTATGGAAGTGTAGAGTTTATTTTTTTTGTTTTGATTTTTCGTAGGGGGAAGAGAGGCTGTTCTTAGCTGTAGCTGTTTCTTTAGCGCACTTGGCTGCACTCGTACAGTAGATGTCCCGCAGTATAACACATCCACACAAATCGTAGAATCATAATTATTTTTGTATGACCACCACCACCACCACCACCAAGTTAGTTGTTTAGTATTTTATTTGGTGCACGGAGGAGAATTTTTTTTATTGGACATTCGACAAAACGGAAATTGTATTTTTGATTTGGACATAATGGAGGAAACGAGACAACAAAGCATATCGAACCCTATGGAAGCGAATGAAGGGTAGGTTCAAAAATTTTATTTTATACATTTTTTTCTTTTTTTTGGTAAAAAAACATTCCTAAGGGCTTTTTTCTCTTTTTTTATTGAAATTTTGCTTGTTTAATCAATAGAATCGAACATGAAAAATATGCATAATTGATGACTTTTTTTCTTTTTTTTCCAAATTTCCAGGAAAATGTTTATTGGAGGTTTACACAGTCAAACATCTTCAGGTACTATTTACTTATTTTGTTTCATTATAAAATCAATAACATGAAAATTGGCGTTGTTACTATAATTAAACATTGTTGTCCTAGCGTGTGAATTAAATGCTTTGTTTACAAATGTTAAAGTTATTGATAATATAGAACTCCTCCCCCCCCTACCAAGCTAAAAAAATTATTTTCCCTTATAAAGTAATGCTTGCGTGACTTCTCAGCTCATAGAAGAGTTTTTAAAAACAAGAAATGGCTCACGATATAAAGTTTCTAAAAAAAGGAAAATTCTCTCATTCTTTGTTTTAAAAAGTGTAATCTATGGTTTACTATTAACGTCTTTACTTTCTTAATAATTTTTGCTAACTTTTTCAACAACAATTTTTGCAAAATCAAAATTTGTATTGGTAAAATATGTTTTGACAGACGAACAGATGGGGCGTTTGTTGAATTTTAATATGCCGAAAAATGTAGCAAACAAGGCTGTTCATGGTTCATGACCAACAGAAACAACATGTTTTCAAGGAAATCATAACAAACACCAACAACAACCTTTTACTCCTCAGATTATTTTTTTGTTTTTTTGCTTGCGACTTTTTTGATTCTCTTTTTGTAACAAATTTTGTGCGATCAACTTTATCGACTGTAAAAAAAAAAAAAATTAAAACACTGCTACTGTCTTTCTAAGTTTTGCTGCATTTAACCCCAAGTTTCAGCTTGCCTTTTTTAAGCTTGCTTGCCCTCAGCGTGCAATGTCGGACAAAAGGTCCGTAGACTTTTGGAAATGAGCTTCTTACTTCAAAGTTGATGTAAATAAGGTCAGCTATTGCTACCAGATGTAAACAAACCACTTTCAAAAGCAACAAGTGGGGTCAAAAGGGAAGTTATACCGTGTATTCGCTGATTTTTGGCTATTTAAAAAAAGTCTACAACCTTTTGTCCGACCTTGTGGAAATGCGACAAAAAAACCTGCTACAAATTTTCAGCTCCTTCTGTCACAACACAATAGATAATGAAACTGTCAGAATTCACTAATGCTAAAATTTCAATATTTTCCCAAAACCTTTCAAAAAACACAGGGTCTAATAGATATATCAATCTTCAGGTGGCTAACCATTTTAACAAGGTGTCTTTTCACCAATGACTCAAATATACTATACACTCTTTCTTTTATAACCTGGTAAATATTTCGGCCGAGGCTTGGATGTTCTTAACTTTGATTCATACCCACTCCACCCTTATAAAACATATGCCTAAAATGCTTCCCTTTGTTTAAGTTTTCATTATGACACCCAAAATTTTCCATAAAAACGTTGGAGAATTTAACAAAATTTTAGGGAGTACCTTTGATTTCAGGGGGTACCTATATTCTGATTTGTTAGGTCTGGCTCTGGGGGTTAAGATATCTTCAGTAGCAAAGGCGAAGTTGTTTAAATGAGGATTTCCTTAGATTACACGAGATGCCAAATCATAGGGGTACCTACTAAAATGTGTGTTGTTTAGGGGTACCTATTCACAGGGGTATCTACGAATGTCTGTTTTATAAGGCGGTACCTAGATTTCAGGGGGACCTAAATTCTGAGGGGGGACCTAAAACCCTAGTCAGAGCCATGAGTTCCTCAATCAGAGCAAAAAGCTCCAGATTTGCAAAAATCCAATTGCAATGAACTTTGGATTCAGAAAGACTGTTACTATACTTATACACGTTTCTTTTTTTATAAGAACAAAGTAAATAAGAACATTTTAAGACTTGAATCCTAAAAAACTAAGAACATAAGAAGGCTTCAATGTTCTTATAAAAAGAAAGGTGTAGAAATCTTGTTGTTACTTTCCTTATCATTTTGCCTTCTGTTTCATCTGTTTCAGATTCGTTGCGTGATTATTTCGAGAAATATGGTGAAGTAAAAGAAGCCGTTGTGATGAGAGATACGGTTACCAAACGATCAAGGTATGATTATTGATGATCACTATTCTGAAAACACACCAATGGCGGATACAGAAGGTCCTCGACAGATAATGTTGCTTTTGCTCTTCATATATATTCCTTATATGGAAGTCAATTATCTCTCCAAACATTTTGAGTACCTTCTGTATCCGCCTCTGTACACCCAAGATATTGTTCTATAAAGAATGTTAGGGGCATTGACCTAAGGGACTGACGAGATGTTAAGACACTATCGTCAACCGGGGCTACTTGGGATTCTCCAGTTAAACATGGGACTACCAAATATCTGGTCTTCTTTTCTGACAACAAGTTTGTTTTGACGATTTAAAAAATTTTGAGCCTTAAATTGCAAAAAAATAAGAACAATTTGAGCCTCAACTCAAATTTACTGGTTCTTATAAAAAAGAGAGTGTAATGCTATATGATCTATATACTATTTGGGGTTTAGGACAAAATCAATATCTTCTAATTCAAAGCAAAAACATTAATGGTGAAGAATTGTAAATTTCACTTTGACTACATCGAGTAGCCATTCCAGCAGGATGGAATGATTAAATTCAAAATTTTGCTTTTTATGTATGCAGCTTAAAAATCCATGTTGTCAGTGATTATTGGGAATTTTTTTATAACCATTTTTTGTATTTGATCCTCTGTGCTGTGTGATTGAGATTGTTTATGATTTTAAGAAACTTCAGAAAGTCCATGATGTTCTAAATCTAGAACGCCATGGTCAGGTCACTTTTGGTTTCGGTTTCAATGTCGTAACAGGCTTTTTTTTCATGAAATTGATAACGAAATTGAACAAACAAAACTTTCTTGTTGCTTGGTAGTCTTGTTTGAATAATGCGGTCTTTTTTTTATGAAAATGCATGTGTTTGTTATGTTGACATTTTTTACAGTTTGTTCTAACCTTTGATTTTCAAATCATTTTCGAGGATGATTTTCTGGGTGACTTCTCGAAAAAAGACTTTTGATTGCCTGTTGGCTTTGGGCATTACATTTATTATACATATAACTCGAACTTTTTACCCTAATTTATCAAGGACAATTTTTTCTAGGCTCCAATGTTTTATAGCCTTGAAAAGAAATTTGAATCTCCTGAAATCAAAAACCCTTCCTTGGGCCAGCCCTAAAAAATTCTTCGTTTTCGCGTTTCCAGTTGACGAAAGAAAATCTCATGCGGGATGCCGGAAAAAAATTTGTGATGTGAGGCCAACCCTTAAAAATAGTTCGTTTCCGCGTTACCGGCCGTTGAGAAATCTTTTTTAGGTAACCCGGCCGCAAAAAATTAATGAACTTTAGTATGGGTGTAAGAATTTCTGAAATTTTGAAAAAGCAAACAAACAAACATATTTAACAAAAGAAATATAGTTTTTTAACTAAAACACACCATGACATCGTACAAAAAATGTAAAAAAAGATTTTTTCCGGCCTCCCGCATGAGTATTTTTTTCGTCACCCGGTAACGCGGAAACGAAGATTTTTTTAGGGTTCCTGAAACTATAATTTTTTTGTTAAAGATGTTTCAGCAATTCTTTTACCCATTCTGAAGTTGTTGTTTTTTCGGCCGGGTGACATAAAAGAAAATTTCTCACCCGACCGGTAACAAACAATTTTTTAGGGTTGGCCTTGCTTAAATTGAATAGGAAGAAAATTACTTGAAAAAACCTATAACAAAATTTTGGTTTATGCAACTATTTTCTGCTGGTAGTATGTAAAAAATTCGATTCTATCCAGTCACGTTAATGTTGATACAGACACCCATAGATCTTTAACAAAAATAAATTCAAAAAGCATCAGCAAAGAGCTTATCAAATTTCATACACACAAAAATATCATGTATTGTTTCTTAAAGAAATTCTTTTTTATTACTGCAAATTATATCAAGTCGCATCAAACTGTTTTTTTAATCAATTCCCTCTCTTTGAAAGTCGAGTTGGTTGATCCTTTTCACATGAATCAACTCTAAAACACAAAGAAGGTCCATTGTTGATTCTTGTTGAAAATTCTTTTCACAGTACCTTAATCTGCTGTCAATGTGTCTGTGGTAATAATAAAATCTTAACAAAAATAAAGTATTATTACAACGTTTTTGGAAACCAAAAAGTGATATTTCACAGGTCTGTCTCTGTTTACCTCTGGTCTTTTTAGCCTCAAATCATTTTTATAAAATACATCAAAAAGATCCATTTCATGTAGGACGGGTCCTACACAGAATAAAGATTTATGATGTATGCGGGTCATTTACCTCAGTCAACTTAGGTAGATGTAAATGAAGAAGGGATAAAGGAGGTTAGTAGGAAACTAATTTAATAAAAAATGGTTGGTGAAAAAAAAGAAAATGATGAGTGGGGCATGGGTATAGATATCAAATGACCCTAGGACAAGATGTGAAATCGAAGTAGATGTGACAAATAAAGTATTATAACAACGTTCCGGAGTTATTGGAACCCCCCTAACCACAAAGTGATATTTCACAGGTCTGTCTCTGTTTACCTCTGGTCTTTTTAGCCTCAAATCATTTTCCTGCTTAGGATAAAATTTATCAAGGATCTACCTTTAAATTTTCAGTCGAAAAGGTGCAGAAATTAAAATTTTTATTCTTGTTGTATAAAGACTTTCCACAAAAAGAAAAATCTCACTCTTAAGTCAAACACATCTCTGGAACTTTTTTAAATTTTCCAAACGTATCTCAGAATTCGATGGCTTGAACGTGGCTTTATAAGATTATTCAGGAGATATTGGCGTTTATCCTAGCTCATTTTGACAAAAAAAGTTACCCAAAAACTACTACTGAAAGTGAAAGATAGATATATATGGTATAATATGGGCATACCTATTTAAGACTCTATTTGAGGTATCTGTTTAAGACATTTAAGACTCGTATTACTCTGAAATTTTAAGACTGACTTAACGCCCGAGCCCGAACTTGAGAGCCCGAAGGACGCTATTTAGCGTTTTGAAAAAGCAGTTAGTTTCTTGGCTATAGTTATAGCCCATTTTATGTATGGCATATAAACCGATGTGTTTAAAGAAAGAGTATGAAAAGAGAACGGTATCAAAATCTTTGTTTATCTCTAATGCTACGTTCCTTGGCGGTCATTTGGAAGTTTGGATACAAAATTGTGGAAATTTTTTTCATTTTTATAAAAAACACTGCTGAATCTAACATGCTTTGGAAAAGCCACTCCGTTTTTTTGTACACCTTGATGTTGCTGTGAAGTTTCATTTGATATCAACACCGACACTGAAAATTTGAGACCCTTTTTCATTTCGACAGACAGATTATTGAAGTCATTAAGCTAGCTTACCACGTTGAGATTTGAGAACAAGATAAAGCTTGACAAAAACTGGTTCATTTGAAAATCTGTTTGTCTCTGCAAGATTTTGTCTTGTCATTTCTTTCTGAATAATGCTGTGAAAGATATATACGCCGAATTTATACATATTTATACATTGTCTGTACACAGACTCGATATCTATGTTCATATCCCTAGAGGGTCTCCTGTTCCCATTCACAATTTCTAGTTTGAGATTTTTCAAACTAAGCGTAAAGGCGTGGTGAAGCGCCGGTGAACATACTTCCTCACTCTACCGCTGTTAATTCGCCTGCGCGGAAACTCTCGACTGTTCGGCTTTTTATTATTTTGAGTATATTCAGGATAAAGATTTCGCCTTGGACTATAATATAGTTTATGATGAATTCTGCTTTAACAAAAATATTATAAGGATCTGCTTTTTTTCGGGGAATTAAACCCACATGATGTATGTGATGGACCTCCAGTCTCATAAATTTTCTCAATTTTAATAAACCAGACTTGTTTTCAGATTATGATCTTAACACTTTCGTTCTGCACAACCCCCTTCTAAAAAAAGGAAATAATTATTTTCGTATGTTTTCACCGTAGCAGGCATATCCTACAAAAAGAATGAAAATATTCTCTTTTATGAAACCCATAACCAACCCTATCTGACATTTTAGCTTTTAAGAGGGTTATTTTAGAACTTTTTTTAAACGTCTTCTTTATTGAGCCTTATCGAAATTGAGGTCTTTCAATCATCACTGTCTCGGTCATTTTTTTAACCGTGTATTGGTTAAAAACTGTATTTTTTATCTCACTACATTTTCTTTTGGCGCTCCTAAATGACGAATAATCGAGTTTGGTATAGTATGTACCAATGTGGAAAAGTTGAATAAAAACGAGACTAAACTGTTATGTTTAAGTAGTTGTAGGCCATTACCTTATGTTTTCTTAAAAATAACTTTTGACGAAAAGGAAAGAATATTGTATATAAAGATTGTGGGTTTCAGATATAAAAATAAAACGACCCTTTATCTCTCAAATAGGATTTGTCTGAAAAGAAAGTTTTTTTCTAACTTTTATGAGATAATAATATGCGGTAGAAAAATAGAGTAATTTTTCAGGTCAATATGGCCTGCCTACATAATCTTGTCGAGAATTTTAATGAGTTTCTTAGAACTAAAAGTAAAACAACAAATTTTAAGAAGAAAGCATTACGCAAACGCATAAAATTTGAGTAGAAGATTTCAAATTAAAATGAAAGGCCATGAAACACAAAATGTATTTTTGTGGTAACTTGTTTCAAGTTTGGTTCACAAATGGCTTGTGCGCCTTCTGGATGGATGGGTCGTGGAAAAGTTCCTAATTTTGTTTACCATAACATTGCTAGAATTTACGAACCTATTAGAAGATTTACGACAAAGTTCATTGACCCTTCTTCATGAAAATGCAAACAAGCAAACCACCGTTTCATTTCAACTAAACTAACCTGATTAAGTAAATAAAATACAGTAAATCACGAAATGTGAAAAAGGGTTTCAAAGTTACACTTCCTTGTAAATTATTTTGAAAATATCAACTTTGCCACGGAAAGTCGTATGATATACTTTCCAACCAATCAGATTTAATTATTGGCCACAGAAAGTCATGTGATTCACTTTCCAACCAATAAGATTCAATCATTTCGAGGGGAAAATAAACACTATGGTTTAACTCGCTAAAAGATTTTATTTACTAAAGACACATAATTATATTTTAGTAAGTGTTCTATTTTCCCCCAATTCTGACATGGGGGCGTACGGATTATCGGTACATCTGTATGAAGCCTTTTTTTTTATCGGTATTTCAGGATTAAGGGGTAAAATCGATCGGTAGTCGATATTCCAACCACGAATCGGTATCGGTAATTCTAATTGACACCTTTTTTGGTCGGTATTTCGGTATTTCTTGACAAAACATCGGTCTTTCGGGATCTTTTTTTTCTTGGATATAGTGGTAACATCCCTGAATCATAATCCCGATGAAAAAAATGCTATAACATAGCCAGAATTAGCTTGCTTTAGCCAATCTGGGAAGGCCAATTTTCAAAATTTTCTTCCAGTCGGCTCCTATACTATATTATGACCCTACAATCATTTTCCTTATTCACTTCTCATATTTATTCTGTGTAGAGGAAAGGTCGGTCTTTCTGTCCCCATTTCCTATGTTTCAGTGTAATAATTGCAAACAGACCAGATACAAAAAGTGGTTAAAAGAAACTTCAAAAATGCCTGTGTTGATCATTTGCCTCTAATTCAGATGGTATTACGGCACTTAATTTGAAATTTAACTTAGAACATCGCCCAAAGTTCGCTATTTTCCCGGTGTGAGAAAAGGCTAAAACTCATTCTAGCGAACTTTTATCTATCATCTGGGGACTGGAACAGGAGTGTATGGGTTTTTCGAATCTAAATTCACTGTCGCACTTTAGTCCCTTTTCGTGAGGTATATCCTTGTCATAAAAGTATTAATCGGTATCGGTATTTGATTGAAAAGATGATATCGGTATTCTTCAGGAAAATAGATTGGTATATCGGGATTCGGAACTCCCGTACGCCCCCCCCCCCCCACTCTGACGTCATGCTGTGGCAAATTTTTGTCCTTAGCCATTTTAAATGTTTTTGCAAAATTCTTTAAGTACAGGGAATCTCTCTAAGAGGTATGTCCTGCCCAGCAGACACATGACGTTTTGTCAACGTTCTGACGTTGGGCCAGTGTTGTTTCGACATTAAAATGTTAAACGTTTCTGATATTGTTTCTGATTTTTGGACCTACCTGGAGGCCTGAATTTTTGCACAAAGGTGCAAAATGGTAATGGCCAAAATGTAACGGAGCTTGATTTTTGAGAAAAAAAATTTCGCGGTCGATTTTGCCCAAAAACGACCTGCAAAAGAGGTTTTTTGGGTTTTCTCAAAATTGGTTCATTAGTTTTTTCAGATTTTTTGCACAAAGATGTTCATCTGGATACCCTAACATATGGTGGAACGTGATTTTTGGGGAAAAAATTTCGCGGCCGATTTTAGCCAAAAACGACCTGAAAAAGAGGTTTTTGGGGGTTTCTCAAAATTGGTTCATTATTTTTTTCTGATTTTTTTCACAAAGATGGTCATCTGGATAACCTATGATATGATTTTTTTAAAGATACGCACATTCATCAGACAGACAAAGGTTCTCTTTCCCTGGTATAACGGGTGTAATAATTCGCCTATTAATTGAGCTGTGCTCATTCATTTATTCATTCATTCGTTTGTTCATTCTTATGGCGTTAAGGGTTAATTTCATTTTATAACCAGGTAGGTCCATAAAAGTATCACTTGTTTTTTTTATATTTGACTTCTATTTTTTTTTCTCGCGTTTTAGAGGGTTTGGTTTTATAGTGTTCAAAGATTCGCTACCAGTAGACAAAGTTTTGGATTATAATCAAACTGAGTGTGGTCATATCATCGATAGTAAAAAGGTAACTAATAATCTCCACATTAAACCATTTCTATGAAAACCAAAATTGTCAAGTGTAATCACGGTCAAAGGGTCCGCAGACTTTTAGAAATGTGCTCCTTTCAAGGTTTACGCAAATAAGGTCACATTTTGCTACCCTATGCTAATAGACCATTTTCAAAACCATCGAGTGGGGTTAAAAGGGTAGTTAATCATACTGTGTTTTTGCTGATTTTCTGCTATTTAAAAGCTACATCCTTTTGACCGATGCTGTATCACTTTTTCTTTGTATTTCAGGTGGATCCGAAGCGAGCAGTTCCGAAGAAAGTTACACCTGGAGTAAACCAACCAGTAAGTTTGTTGAATTGGTTGCTTGTGTTTCATATTAGCGAGGTTGCGTTAAGCAAAATAAATCAAAGGGGACGGCGGATAGCGACCCGCGACCCGCGACCCGCAAAATTAAGGACGCTCGAATAACTGTATTATGGACAGGCTTTGCTACCTTGATTCGATTATCTTTTTTCCGGGAAAAAAATTTGACCCATCCCAACTTTTTTTCTCTATAGCAAGTTGTTTTTTACCTAGAAATGTCAGCATCTTTGCTCCTATTTCTAATATTATATCATATATGACCCTGACTTTGGTTGACTTATTTTTCATTTACTTCGTGGTTTTATATAATAAGTGATATTATCACAGAAAAAGAAAGTATAATTATAATATCTATCAAATCTCTTATGATAAGAGAAACATGGCGCCGTTTGTCATTTTAAGAAAAACAAGATTTATCTTTCAATTAATTTCGGAAGACTAAAAATTAAAAATAAATACATTACAGTTTCATGCTTATACTATAGGTTACATGGTCAGCGAGGGGTAAAATACGGTATATATTGGGTCAGTAAAATCTGTATTGGGCGAAACTTGCCGAGTACTGAGTTTCCCGTAAGGGGGGATACGGAATATATTCGTCATTCACGTGATGTGTTTCAGCCAATGAGATCACGAAAATCTTAACTGATGCGGGATATATTCATCGTATGTACCAGAATATGGTTCCGGTTTAATCATTTGGGCTTTCTTCTTGTTTGTCAGTTATGGTTTATCTAGATTTATATTAAAATGATAACCCTCCTAGGACTTCAATTTTATATTGAAATGTACTAGAGTTTGTACCATCCGATTGATAGCATTAGAAATCTCCAAGAATCTCCATTGTGTAAAAACCAACTTGCGTACAGATATCATAATTCTGATGTTTCCAACATTCTTTTTTTTCAGTTCCGTAAAGTGTTTGTAGGTGGTTTGCCTGGTGACGTCACTGCAGCAGAATTTCAAGAATATTTCGAGGCTTTCGGAAAGGTTTGAATTTAAGTCTTTCTGATGATAATAGAAATAAAATTCGAACTTATTAGAAAATTAATAGTGAGGTTACGCAAGGAGCTATTTAGGACGTTAGACGCGTGTGAGTCGGCCTGTACGTAATTTGTCTGACCAAAACTTGTAACAAAAATCTATGTACAGGCCAACATACACGCGTCTAAGGTCTTAAATATCCTCTTGCGTAGCCTAACTGTAATACTTCCATGGAATACTTCAGCTGTTCGACCAATTGATAAATATACACTCTCATTTTATCCAGGTCACAGAATGTCTTTTGATGCAAGACAGACAAACGAAACGATCAAGAGGTTAGTCAAAGTTTTTCCCTGAAAGTTTAAAAACAATACGATTGATGTGAGAGAGAGATTGCATCAGTTCGCTGCAATTACATTGATTCGTAGAATTCAGGTACCGAATGGTAAACATTGAGCACGTCGCTCCCCTCGTCTGCTACAAACTAGTTTAATAGCAACAGACCGATAGCGCAGTTGGGAGAGCAATCGCTCGGCAAACGAAGGAACGGTCGTGGGTTCAATTTTCACTCGATTCGTTACCTTTGAGAAAACTGGGAACTATATTAGTGAAGGATCTGTCTTTACCAATAAGTAATATGCACTTGCTCTCACTTGATTCTCACTTAATTCTAACTGATCCCTTTTATCGCAATCGAACATAAGATTCTCATTTTTTTACTTTTTTAGGTTTTGGATTTGTTACATTTGAAAACGAGGCTGCCAGCAAAGCAGTTTGCGATGCTGGTTTCCATAAGTTGAAGGGTAAAAACGTAAGTTTAAATAAATCATATCTGTAATCAAAATCTATAGCCAATAATAAGAAAGAAAACTTCGAATGTTTTATAGCCTGAAAGTCAAGGTCGATCAAAAGCTCATCAATGGTTGAGTTCTTTTCAATTGGATAAAGGAAGAGTAAACTTAATTTTTTCTCGACTTTAGTTGGGGTAGTTCGGGAAGCTTAGAGAGCCCCTTTACAATTAAACTTTTAAAGCTCTTCTGTTTTTGTCCAACTGAAAAGAAATGATCCATTAATGAGTTTTCGATCGATCTTGGTAGGCTGCACGTTTTTAAACTATGACATCAAGCCTGAGATTTGGTTGGTTGAAGGACTCACAGTTTGAGCATGGGAGATTTAATGAAAGCTTAGACCAAGGGAAGCATTTTAGGAACATATTTGAGGGTGAGAGGGGTAGAAAACCAGGAGCTTCAACCAACATTTTGATGTTCCAATAAACAAATGTGTACACTGCTTCATCCCAGGTTTTAGGTGGCCCCTAAGAGTTCAGGTGGCCCCTAAGGAGGGGGACAAATTAGGGGAGGGGAATAGTTTTTTTTTATTTAAGTATGGGGGGACAAGACGCTTAAGGACACTATGCATACATACATATATCGATAGACTTAGCGTAAGATGTAAGATTTATATGTTATAATGTCCAATTTAGATGTTTCCGTCACGGGCCTTCATCAGAACATCAATAACCTTAAAATGTCTTCTTTATTTTGGACAGGTGGAATGCAAACGGGCACAACCGAAAGAAAATATGATGTTACAAGGTAAAGGACGTGATCTGCTTGCTGGTGGTAAATATCATTTCTCTTCGCATTTTCTACTAACTAGCATATTAGAGAAAATGAGGAAGCTACACATTATATGATTTTAACGAGGTAAAATAATTATTAAACGAAATGCCCAAGAACAAGACTCAAATCACCTGGTGCAGTGTTTTATACAACAAGAGGCTGTGTTAATTCAGTCGGTATTGGTTTTTATTGTCTTTCCAATACCGACACTGCCTCTTGTTGTATAAAACACTGCACCAGGTGATTTGAGTCTCGTTTCTTTTTTGTTCTTGGGCATTTCGTTTAATAATTATTTTACCTTTGAAGAAGTACGTCGCGGAACAAAGGGGTGAATTGTTGTTTTTTTCTTTCAACAAAATGTAGAGTTGCGTTATGTTTGGTGCCAGGACAAAATGGGTCATCTGTTTTGGTGTATTTTATTTCTTTTATGTGTAGCTTCCTTGTCAAGATAGTTTGAAGTTAAGAACATCAAAATCTAGATTCACATTTTTATCTCATCAGAGTATTTTGATGTTTTTTAAACTGGCTTGATTGTGTTTGTCGTAGTTGTAGAAATCGTAGAGTAGTGATACGAACATCAAATCACTTAAATTGAGCCCCAATAGCAAATTTTCTCTCTCTTTTCAAATCCTGGACTCAATTGAATTTTATCTTTTCCTATTTTTGTATGAATGAATGAATGAATGAATGAATATGTATATGAATATGATTTCTATCGGTTTTTCTACGCTTAACATCCTAACAATTGTTTCTATACTTCGTTTATAGTGAATTTAGGGCCATTTCAATTGAATCGAAGTGGTATTTATACAGGTGGCATGCCAAGTCCCATTGCTTATGGCGTACCAGGTAGCACACACTCATTTTTCAATTTTGTCTTACTGCTGCCCCATTGGGAAGTCTTTAGTCGGCAGGGTCTTGAAAATCTGATTATTTTCCACTTGCCATTGCAAACCATGATAGGGGCTAATGGAATCAAAATGCTTTTCATTGGGACAAAATTCTATGCTCATTTTTCTAGCGGAATGATTCCTTGGATCTATTTTTCAGTGGTAAGGCCTAGGTTCATTACAAATTGGTGTTAACCGATCACGAACACGCAAACGCTTGGTCGTAACTTTGACCTCCGGGCAACGTTTCTCAGTAAAGCCCTCACTAACCGGTCACTATTCTATTAGTGTTACATCGATTTTAGGCAAACTTTTTGTTTTTAAATCGAGATTATATTATTATAATTTGTTACTGTTATTATTTTAGATTACACAAATTCACCTCAACTTTATCAACAGCTTGTCAGTAAGTTACTTTTATATTTTTATTATTTAACCGAAGATTGGTAATACTCTTTAAGATTTGGCTGTTCAAGAAAACTATTTGCAGAGGGTTCACTCTCTTTTTCTCGTAATTTACCCACGGTCATGTAACATTTTCAACCACTGGACAGCAGTTTTACACCCGGACGAGCGTCGATCGTTTTTCGACCCCTGGACGACCAAGATTACTCCCAAGACATGACCCAATCTTTTTTCTGGAACAATCCAACGTTACCTTTTTTAATTTTTTTTTTGAATGAGCTGTGAAGGTACAATTTCTCCTTTTCCTCCTTTTTCAGACTGGATGAGTATGGGTAGAGCTAAAGGTATTTATTAAAGTTTATTATTTAAAGAATTTTCGGGTACTTTTTCGGGGCTGTCCGCTCACTCATTGGCTAAAATATGGCTAAGAAAGTGCATTTTTAGCAAACTTTGGTGTTATTTTTTACTTTCAAGGTCAAATCTCCAAAAAGACCAAATTTGGAAATCTTTTATATTACATTTGAAAGTCATATTCTAGAACTATAATACCTGTTATTTATTTTTCAGCGTTTACCACCGGTCAAAACTACGTTGCGACAGCACCTTCGCAAGGTTTTGGAAACATGCCCGACCACCGACGACATCATTCTTCACAGCAAACACAATCACAACAAGGCGCCACTCAACATCAATATTTCTCCGAATACAACAACACTGCTACAACGGCCTCTGCTGTCACTACCGAAACTCTGTCCCCGCAAAACCAAGACTATCATCACTTGAATTCAGGTGTGTGTCTCGTTGTCTCCTTTTAACTTTGCTATATAGAGAGCTCTCCAAAGAAAGCTGGCGATGTATTGTATCGAAAGAATCTAAACTTCCAAGAACTCAATAATTAACCTTATTCTTGTATTGAATTCGTATAATCACCAAGGTACTTAATCTTGAATTGTTTAGTCTTTACTTTGATGCAAGCGTCTGGTGAAGTTAAACAAGTTAAGAAGTTAATTCAGTTAGATCTAAGCTTTCTCATTACCAGTAGATACCCCTTAAAAACACACACCCCTTAAAAACTACAACATCACAATTGTGGTTGCAGGGGATCACAATATGAACTTATGCTAATCTTAAATGTCATTTTGGAAGGCCATATAGTTACCACAACAAACAAAACTCAAATGGTGCTGCTATCATGTTCAGAAAAAATATTACATACACTTGAATATTAAAAACATTGA
>JAUJPO010112879.1:0-37271 GCA_032270745.1 Tiaropsis multicirrata | reverse complement strand
GCGGAAACTCTCGACCGCGCGGCTTTTTATTATTTTGAGTTTATTCGGGATAAAGATTTTGTCTTGGACTATAAGATAGTCTAGGTTTTCCCATGTATTGGTGAGTTTGCTAATTTACCAATTTCTATCTCTTTTAGATTAACAACCAGAAGATTAGTTGGACTTTAGGTTCCATCATTGAAGATACCAAAGAAATGTCACCGAGTGTTATGAAAGTGACGCGAGATTTAGAAGCAACGAACTATTACGTAATATTAGCCATCTCGGCTGTCTTGATTCTACTTGGATTGATTTTGTTTACTTATTTCTGTTCCTGTGGCAATCGTAAAGGTGGAAGTGTATCAAATAGGACGGTATAATATCGAGGTTTCAACAATAGACCTTTTTTATAAATTATGTCACGACCAACGACTGCCTCGTTTTCATACAATTACCAAAGTGATCAAGTCTCACGAGACTCAAAATGACACATCTATCAATGGAGTCAAGCTCCCTTGGGATTCGGCTACCATAGCGCACAATTCAAAACGAGGCAGTCGTTGGTCGTGACGTAATTTATGAAAAGGTCTATTATTAGTCGCATTAAAAAGAAGAAACCCCACCACCTGCGTTCGATGGATAATGGATCAACATTATCATATAATTCATATGCCAAATTGAGACCATGTCGTTCTTTAGTACAAAAGTCTCTAAAGATTTCTTGAATAAAAGAGACTGATTTTTGTCTCGATGCTTCGTTCTCCAAACTCGTTTAAGAGACTTTACTACGGAAAACTCCAATGGGCTCAATTTGGTAGCTCCATATACTCTCTGGCACCTGATGCTGGTGTGAAACCCAACAGATACATGACGTTATTCAAACATTGTTTCAACGTCCAAATACTTTTCTGAGGTTGTTAAAACAACGTTGTTTGGAGGTTAAAACAACGTTTCGTCCCTGCTGCTGCAAATGGATTCTTGCATAAATAATTTTGTAGATGGCTTTTTCAAAATCATGTAAAGGGTGTTTGAAGAAATAACCGGAGGAAAGTTTGGTTTACCATGCTTTTTTCATGAATTTGTTAACTCAATATCAAACCCACGTTACATAGATGGTGGGGTCTCCCTTAATTAACCCTTAAAACAAGCTACCCTTCCATTACACCTTGACGCACTGCTCCACATTTTACGTCAAAATAAAGAATTTGAAGAAATACATTTATGCGCCATCAAGCTTCAAAGTGCAGACGAACTTCATTGTTCTTCTAGTCTAGGTCTCTATTGCAACCGTTGGATGGAAAGTCGCGTTGTAGTTTGTTGTGGATATATAGAAATTAAACATATAATATTACAATCCAAATGACCAAATCATCAAAAGCTCATCACGCATTTTTGGTTTAACTCATTTTCGGCCTTGTATTTATGTAATCACGCTCCAAAAGTTTTGCCAAGTCACACAATCAAAAAATCAGATCATCACGCCAGAAAGAAAAACTCTAATTGCGCAAACCGCTGTTCATAGAAGTTGGTAACTGAACGGTGGCCTGGAAACTGAGAACCTCTTCGATGCCATATACCTGATGCTGGTGTGAAACTATATTATAAGAAAGCCGCGGATGGAATGTTGACGGTATTTTTTTTGCCACCTACCTGATGTTCTATCTGTGTCTTCGCACGTTATAAGAACTACAATGTAGTAGACGTAATTTTTTGAATTAAATTTCGTACTTTTCTTCTTTTTTTGGCGACAACGGCTCTTTCATAATTGAAAATCTCCAGTATGGTTCCTATTGACATTATAAACTAGATTATATAGATTTCTTTTGGGTATTTTGATGAAAATAACACTATGTAGCCTAAATTGTCTTTGTAAGCACTCTTTGAAAAAATAAAATTTGAACGATGATTGTAGTTGTAAATCTAAAGCTCATTGCGTGGATTTTCCCGAGTATGATCTTGAAACATTCCTTTATATATTCCAGAAAAAAACTTATAACCAAAATATGATGAAGGCATTGAGAAGGCACTTTAGTTTAATTACAATTCTTTTCGTTATGATATTCTGTTCTTCTTGGTGCATCTATATTCAGTCTCTTTACATCATTATTGTCCAGTGCATTCTATGGCTAAATCGTCGTTAATAAAGCGGCGATATAACATTTACCATTAAAAACTTCATCTGATCCTATGTCAGAAACTGGATATACGACAGAGATAGAAAAGCAGAAATCAAGTTCTGCTCATTCCAGCAGCGGCTTTCTTATACCGTTGTGAAACCAAACCCAGTAGATAGATGACGTTATTAAAATATTGTTTAAACGTCCAAATACTTTTCTGAGGTTAGAGCAACAACAACAACGTCAACTCCCCAGCATGAAATCAATCAAATCTGGTCTGTCAAATACATTTACAAACGAAAACGAAATTAACCTTCCAGCTCATCACGCACACATCAGAAGATGAAACGCACATTAATAAAAACACGGACCAGAAAACACTTCACGTCCAAATATAAATACTTATCCCGTATTTCATGCCCAATTTCTTCTTTTTGAACTTTTAAAGAAATACATTTTTATGCGCGATCAAAGCATCAAAGAGCTGACGAACTTGATTGTTATTTTCTTCTAGGTCTCTATGGAAACCGTTGGATGGAAAATCACGTTTCTCCTGCCTCTTCTTCGATCGCCGAGACTTTAAATGTCTGTCTTTAAAATATTCGTATAGATTGTTGAAAAAGAAAATGATAAAAAAGAAGTGTGTGGCGCTGTTGTTCATTTTAAATTAATCGCCTTTTGTTTGAGAACATCTGAACATTTTTATGAGAAAATGAAAATAATTAAAAAACACCCGTCAATGAAGTTTTTCCCACGGTGGCGCATGCGCGAATATTTTTCCCACGATGCATGCGAGTTTCGGCTTGTTATTGTTCGATCAGTCACGAAGTGTAAATCCAAGACCGGAATAGCCATGTAAGAATCTTAAAAAAGTTGTAATCTAGCAGATCGATTTTGGCATTTCAAACCTTTAAGCAAGAGCACTGTTTCATTTCCTTGTTCTATATGGTTTTAAAAGGTTTAAAATATATCTTTTTTCAAGAATTGTTTTTAAATTATATACGAGTCTGTAAATTACACTTTTCACAAAATGTAAATAATTTAACCTTCGCCGTTGTTCTGCTTGAGAGTTCTGTTCAAGAGTTATTTTCGGATGTGAATTTTTCCACCATCCGTTTTCAATTTTTTGTCGCTTTTGAAATGTTACATTATAGGACAGAAGAAATGGTTTGTTTTGTTCTAAAAAAATCTCATATACCTTTATAATTTTATTTTGGTTTAGATAATTCTGCAAATCTATAAAGTAATTAGCTTTGCAGTTTTTTATGCTGATAGTGTGTGTTAATTTTTTAATAACTCTGTTTACCCTAACAAACTGAATTTTCTGAACAATAAACCAAACATTCTGCAGCCTTTCTCATCAGCCACATGACTAGTTATATTTTGGAATGATACTTGGGGCTTCTTGAAGTTTCATGAAAGATTTGAAGAAATTCAGACTGAATGGCAGGGCTGGGGCCTCTCTCACTCATTCACTCACGTTCATTCCATAACGCTGGATGAAGATAACATTATTTCCTCCCTGGAAGGAGTATTGAACATTTTCGGGCCTGTTCGGATTATCTTTGGACTTCAAAATAAAACTCTGCAGACTGCTCCGAAACATAATAAAACAATTACTTGAAATTACTGAGATTTTCGTTCCCCGAAAGCTGTCCCAAGAATGCGCGGGTCATGGTCGGGGGCCTTTTCAATTTTTAATTAAGCATGAGGCCCGAAAATGTTTGGGCCACACTTTGGGTCGTAGTATGTTTTTTGACAAATAATTGTAGATCCAACCTTATGTGGATTAAACCAGGTGAATGTTGATTACGTGACTCTACTCTCAATAAACAGTGTGGTTAGTGTCGTCCGACTTACCTTTATAAAGTGAGGGCTTCCGAGAGTGTCAAATCCTGAAATACTGTTAATTTTTTGCGCGAAATACCGTAGATTTTCGTATCTCCTTAACCACCTGTCTAATTTTGTCATCCCTTTTTATTTGGCAACTAATGGGTTATTCCAGCTATCATGCGTTATCCCCCTGTGAACAACACAGATTTTCCAAAACAAAGAAGTATTTCAAAAGTACAGGATTTCCTATGCAATCCCAGTTTTTTGGGTGAAAAATCAATTTTTCAATACTTGGCAGTAACTTGTTAAAATGTATGGAAAATCATGGATTTTTCCTGACACAAGCCAAAAAAGTAGCAAAAATGAAGGATTTTCCACAACCTATTCAAAAATGTTAAGGATTTCCGACAGACCCTTCAATCCAAAAATTCATGTTGTAGTGGTAATGGTTTTTTTCTGTAATGTACCAATTGATGTACATATTTTTGGTGAAATTTTCAACTTTGACCTTTTATCGTTCCACCTGCATTAAAAAGCTCACCAAAAATATGTTCATCAATTATCAGTTAAATTTTCAACTTTGACCTTTTATCGTTCCACCTGCATTAAAAAGCAACATCAATTATCAGTTAAATTTTCAACTTTGACCTTTTATCGTTCCACCTGCATTAAAAAGCTCACCAAAATATGTACATCAATTATCAGTTAAATTTTCAACTTTGACCTTTTATCGTTCCACCTGCATTAAAAAGCTCACCAAAAATATGAACAACCTTTCAAAAATAGAGGGGTGCTAGAGTTAGTACATAACTTTTCAAAATACTGGTACCGGGTTAAAAAATATCACATATACCATTACCATCAAAAATTGCCTCAAAGAGGCCTACTGAATGAGAATTTATATTTACCTTTTTGTCCCAAAATATTTCGGAAAAATAATAATATTAAAATTTTAATAACTATAAAGTATTTTGTTGGAAAAAAATATGCTAAAGAAAGCTGAAGATTTATCTCCTCTAATAGATATAGGATCAAGTTATAGTAATAAAATGTTTGAAATAAATTTTATATCTTAAGGGAATAAATTAATCCTAAAATAAATTAGAATTATACAGTAATGCGGAATTAATTAATGCAAATATGACCCTAATTGCATTAACTAATTCTGCATTTTATTCAAACTTTTGTGATTTTCCAAGCTAAAACTTTCTTTTGACAACAAAAAGGCCCATATTTGGCTATATTCTTCTTCAAATTACCAAGATTAAAAACACCTACCTATTGTTAAGTCTGTTAAATTTTCATTTGCATTAGTTTATTCCCTTATTTTTAAGGTAATATTTATGTATATATTAAGAGAAAGGATATTTTTTTTGTAGATAAGTGCTGAGACTAGGAGATATTTTCTAGTACTTTGTCGAACCTAAATTAAGAATATTTTTATTTTACCAACCGACCCATATTTTTCTGAGGATCTGCCTGTAGAACAACAAATTAAATAAAGTCATAAAGTGCTCTTTAAAGACAGATGAAGATGTTGCAAATTTTGTGAAAGGATATTGTTCTAAGACTATCGAGAATAGTATAACTATAAGAATGCATACACCTAAAGTTTTCTTACGTGATTCACTGGCATGCTTTCCTTTGTTTAAAACTCAATGGTTTGTTTGTCTTGTTTCCCTTATTTCGTTCCTCTTTTTATCATTTGGCAACCCTGTCTCTGTAAAAAAAAATTCTTCTTTTCCCACCCGAGTGGGAATTGAAAATTAGATGTAAGATGATTGTCATTTTACCATTCAACCCAACCCAGTGGGTCTGAAATTTTTGATTTTCACCCCATTGAGCTTATAAAGCTCATTGGGGGCTTAGAGAAAAGGGTGTCTTTTTTTTTTAATTCCCTTCCCTCCATTTAAAATTTTCATTGATTGCATTGAGGATTGCCTTTCCTTTAACTTTACCTTTGTGCATTTTTATTACCTTCGATTTGCTTTATATTTTCATTGTTTTCATAACTCACTGACTTGATCCCCTTTGTTTATTCCCTTTGTAACAAACAAGTAGACTTACCTCTTTCGTAGTATCTCAATCTAGTAACTTCATTGTATTTGCCATTAACAGTAATCAACATTATGTTCAACAAATTTCATTCAAATCTTTCATTCTGCACAAATAAATCTTGTAGCTTACATCTAGCTATTCGTTCTGAAAAATTTAAGTTGCTGATGGCGAACTACCAAAATACATAAACATAAACCTATTTCTTCTTGTCTTGTCCTGTTTATTTTATGTTTTTTTTGTTTTGTTTTGATAATGGAACTCTGTCATTGATTTCATGACGTGATTTAGGTTCTTTCAGGCGATCAATTTGTTGCGCGATTTGAATGTTTTGTTTCAATTGCTGGCTTCCCGAGATTGATTGAGGGAAGTCTTTCTTAGGCCAACCTTGGCCCATATGACGTAAAAAATATTTGACCCACCAAAGCTGATCCAGACCCTAAATAGCAGCTTTTTCAGGCCAGCCCAACATATTATATGTTATCCAAATAGCTTGGCACGATGCAAATGTTAAGATACAGTGTTTGATTGCTGTCTTTGATTGATTAATTGATTGGTGGATTGATATTCTAATTGAACCAGAATGTCTTTTTTTAAATAGAACTCTTTGATTATTGAACTAATTGAACTTTAGTCGGACAAAAGTTTGATTAGTTTACTTATATACAGTAATTGAACTTTTGAAAATCCAGAAAATTGTGAGAATTGGATTCTGTTGGCTTAAGTTCGATTAGATTAATTAGATTGATTTGATTAGGCTCCTTTAAGTTTGATTAATTGCAGCAGTTTGATTGATCACAGCAGTTTGATTGAGTTCGATTTTAAAAATATGATACCATTGATTATTAATCAAACTGCGATACCATTAAAATCAAACTTTCAAAAGTGCAAAATCACAAAAATTGTGAGAGTTGGACTAGTTAATCAAAGGCAATATTCTAAAAATCACGGCTTGTTTCAGCAGACGCCACCTTTTTTATGATCTCATTGGTGCTAAAAATGCACAAAAATCTGCATTCTGCACCAACTTTCAGTCAAGCATATTAGTTAGTTTTTTTAAAGATAAAAGGTATTTTGAAGTAATGTTTGTTATGGTGCGCAACTAAAACAAAACGGCTACAGCTTCGCTAAACCAATCATGGATCAAAGATTCATTGGGGTTTTTCTCCTTCGTAATCAAGACTTGAAAAACAACAACAATAAAAGTAGGTTTAGTCTCCCAGACCAAAAATTTCACTTTTTATGTCATGACTCTCATCCATTCTGCAGAGTTTTTTAAAATTGGTTTAGTAAAATAATTTTCAAAATGTAGAATTTGATTTTCAAATGTACGTACATTTTTAAGGTTTTTTAAAAGCGGCATGGGGCTCTATCGTGTTAACACTAACATTTTTGTGAAAGTTTATAAAAAACAATTTTAGTCCTTGGGTCAACTTTTTTTTTAATTTTCTGTTTATTTTTAAGCTGTTCTATTTCACGCTATGAATTACTGTAGACATAATCATCAATTATAAACCACAATTATTGCCTTGTTTTCTTTTTACAGGTCATGTATGCCATGAAAAATAGTTTACAATTATATTTTGCCAAACAGAAACAGCTTTTCAAACGTTTTTGCTTTTTTGGTGTAAAGAAATAGACTTTTGTACCATCTTTTTTGGTGACCTTGAAATAAAATGTACTCAATAGAAATAAATTATTTTGAAAAATGCACACTCAGAAATCATGTTTTTTTTTCTTGTACCATGGAAATGTATTTTTTTTCTTGTACCATGGAAATGTATTAACTTACATAACTTTCTGATCATTTTCACACACACCACAGCCAGAAGAATTTCAATTCAACTTCATCATTAATTATTCAGTTCTGAATAATTTTATTTCTCATATATATAGAAAAAAATGTCAACTTTTTTTTATAAGATCTAAAATGAAAAATAAATTTTTTTCAATCATACTTTTATGCCAAAGTCTTGGTTGATATATCACACAAATTGGGGATATCTAAATTTTATTGTTGGAAGCTATTGTTTATTAATTTTTTGACCATAGATAGACTCTTCAATCTAAAAAATTAAGGAGATTTGGTACATTATTCAAATATTCAATATTCATGTTGGCTTTGAAAACCATCACTTATATTTTAACGTTTTTTTTAAGTAAAAAAAATCTTGAAATTAAAATAAAGAAAAAGTAACTTTGGTCATTATGGCGAGCAGTCATCTCCACCACTCCTCAGCACCATATCCAGTGGTGCCAGGACCGCAAGACGCATCAACTCACTTGTTGAATCACTCGTCAACCAGCATGATGACCTCAGCTAACTGCGGTAATTATTTGCCGGAACATTTACCGCAACACAATGATGGGTACATGATGCCAGCAAACAAGAGACAACGTTTTGATCACCAACCAATAGCCGCAACCGCACCAAATATTGATGGCACGCAATGCCATCCACCTTCAAGTCACTTGCATATCTCACAAAGTAAGAAAGTCTTAATTCAGGTTATTTATGTATTACTTCAACATTAATAGGTATTACCCTAAGGCTGTACCAGAGATAAATCACGACGATGGAATGTGTCTTTTCTCTACAGGATTGTACGGGTAGCAAGGTAGATATAACCTTTGAATAAATATCTACTTTGTTCTCCTTTGTTCTAGAACAAAGACTTTCACAAATTTTCATTCTAGACCCGTTCTAGAGAAATGCAAAGAATTATTCACTACAGGTTGCAGGTCAAAACCCGTTATTTTCGTCGTCATTTTTGTACTTTTAACCTCGCTTATTTGGTGTGTGGTTCAAAGTTGCCTTAAAAAAGTTTGCAGTTTATCAATAAGATTGTAGTCTTTTTGGACCTACCAGGAGGTGGTCCCTTAAATTGAACCATATCATTATTTACTGTTTGTTGTTCCATATTTCTTTCCCTTTGGTTACATTATCTTTATATTGGATAGATAATTTTCTGTCTGTTTATCTGACCCCCACTGTCAGGTAGGTCCGTTCAGCACGTTACTTGTTTCATTTCGTTCAGCACGTTGCTTGTTTATAGTTTTGTTGGGTCGTTTTTAATGGATTGTATTTTGGACAGATTGAATGCAGTTAAACTCATGTAATTCGAATTCCCAGGACACCAGAACATTTATTCGAATTACATGATTTTTCGAATTATAGGGGTTTGATTAAGTTTGATTAAGTCAGACAGGACTGAAGATTTTGTTCGAATTGTATGAGTTCTTTGAATTATAAGAGTTCCAATTACATGAGTTAAACTACCCATAGAATGCAGAGGGGTCCAGCCCCCAGCAATTTTTAAGAAAGTAGCCCCCACATACCAAGTAGCGAAACATCCAAAAAAAGGTCTTAACAAATATCAACAGAAATATGCAGTGTCGTTTGGACACATTTTAAATAAAATTAACAAAGTTTTAACAAAGCTATATTAACAAATGTCACAAGGATAACTAAATGGCATCAACAATTTTTTTACAAAGCTATTAACAAATATCAACAAAATATATATTGTCACAAGGACAATTGCTAAATAGAACATTTCGCATTTAAAAAGGAAAAGCAGTAAATAACACCTTTCTCTTTCAGGTGTTGAAAGCTAGAAAGAGGAATCAGGTTCGATTCCTGTAATTCCAGTTCACATTTTTGTCCACTTTAGTTTAGTTTAATGCACAACTAAAAAGTATTTAAATTTCCAGTAAGGTGTATGAAAAAGAGAATTATAAGGCACGTGTTGTATTTTAAAGACAAAGATAAAATGATCTGAAAATTTTTATAACTCATCAGTCAGCTTACTTAACATGAAGCACCTAGCAAGGTAGCCCCCAGCATAAAAAAAACAGCCCCAGACTGCTAAAAGAAATTAGGTCCCCCCTAAGCTCAGAGGTGGGGGTGCATTCTATGTTATTACCAAGTGTTTCATTAAGAATGATTAAAAGTTTGAAGAAAACAATTTTGGTACAATTGTGGGGTGGCAGTTTTCCTTCTTAGGGACACAATGAACAATGACTCAACGAAAAGAAAACTATTTGGACAAAATTTTAGATCTAAAATTTGCTGAAATTTCCCGGAACTAAAAACTTTAAACTGTCTATCACAAGTTAAACTTTTTTAAATTTCTATTTTTTGAAACAATTCTATGCTATTTTTTTATGAGATGCGAAAGTCTTTAATAGTACTTTTATTTTCATCAAGTTTTTTATGACGAAGAAAAGTTGGAACGGGTAACTTTAACCAAGCTTTTAAAATATTAAACATTTCTGGTTGAATTGAGTTTTAAATAATGGAAGTAGGTGAATTATGAATTGTATGAAAAAGAAAAATGATCAAACTTACATGGCCTATTCAATGTTTATTTTGGGTTTGTTTTTAAGATTGGTAAAGTCCTTCTCCTGATTTTTTGCGTTATTTTTTATTTAATTTTAAATGTTCTTGAGTTGCCTAAAATCAAATAAATGTTAAATTAATTTTTTTGAAATAATGACAAAATAAAAAAGAGCCATTTTAGCTGAACAAACAAGAACACAGTGCTTCTGGTCTTATAATGGGTTGTTTTCGTATAAAGCAGAATGTGTTTCGGGTAAAGGGGACCGAAACTTTAAAACAACTTTTTCATTGACATCAAACTTGAGAGCAAGCATGCGGAGGCGTGTGGAAGACTCTCAGCAACAACAAAAAATGCATTAGCAGAGCTTTCCACTTGCGGCCGAGTCGATTATTCCGTTATATTTAATTACTTTTAAATGACTATTTGTTTGTTGTTTTTCCTTTCGTAAGTTGAACATCATTAGCAGGGTTCCCATTCAATGGTCAGAGAAAAACTGGAAAAGTCATGGAAATATTTTGACAGAATGCTTTAAAACTTAAAGCATTTTTAGCTAATCTAGTAATCGCTAACAAAATTTTCCTGGGGCCTGGATATCTTAGGATATAGAAAATTTCGAACCCTTCCCTGGATATCCTATATCCTCAACAATGGGGTTGCGGATTCTTTTCTAAGAAAGCCCATTTTGACAAAAAAGATTTGGCTCTAGAAATCCCTGCAGTTTTCTGTTGTTCATAGTGGGAACCACCCCTCTAATCCTCCCTAAAGAATGATACTCCCTTCTTCTTAGCCAATCCCCTCTCTGAATTCTTTTTTTTTACTGAAATCTGGAAAAAAATACTGAAATTTTACTAAAACGCCTAGAAAAAAGAATTATGAACATTTTTAAAAGTGTTGTTCGTACCTCCTTAAATCCTGGGGGGAGGGTGACAGCTATGGATGCTGTTGACATAAATAGACATCGCATCTTGTCTAGTGGTAACTGTAACTGTAACTGTATAAATAATCTATAAATAATCTATAATTTTTTTTTAATTGTTTGTAAAAAGGTGAATGAGTGTGGGAAAAAGTAGTGATAGCTTTTTTATCATGACTTTTTTTTAATCTCTGAAGCTTTCAAATAATGAAATTTGAGAGAATGGTTTACACCATATCCTGTCTAGGTAGTCGCAAGCTCTCAAATCAAATCTACAGATCTTTTTTTAATTAGCACACTGGTGGACTGAGAAAACCCTTCTGATGTTCTTAACATTTCTGAAACCTTATATTGTTAAATCCTACCCAGTTTTACATACTTTTAAAAGCAAATTATCTTCTTTAGAAAGTTTAAAATTATTCTTAGCATCTATCTTATTGACTTGATTTATGTTCTTTAAAGAACATAATAAGGATCTTATAATTATGGCTTGTTCTTATATTTTATAAACTTCGGGTGTTCGTAACTTTTCTAAAGCCTAGCATTAAAATGTTCTTAAATTCTACCCAGTCTAGAAGTAATCTTCTTCAGAAAGCTTTAAATGTTCTTAGCATGTTAAAATGTTGTTCTTTACTTATTGGCTTTTGAAGCCTTTGAGATGTTCCTATATAAAAAAATTATTTATGTTGCTTTTTTCATTTGAAGACCTCCCTTTTAAACTAATTTATTTTATCTTGAGCGGAGAGAAAAATTGAAAAAAATGTCATCATTTTAATAATGGCTCTTTTTTTATAAGAACCAGTAAATTTCGGCCCAGGATCGGATGTTGTTATCTTGATCCACATTTTCACAAATTTTTCACCTTAACCCACCCCACCCTTAAAATATATCCCTAAAATGCTTCCCTTTTGGTTTTTTTTTAATTTCCATGTTCAAATTTGGAGTTTTTCATAGTTCTTGGAATTTTTTTGCCACCAAATCTGAGGCTCGATGTTCTTATAAAGAAAAGAAGTGTAGTGTCATCATTATTTTAATAATGGCTGGGAACAGTTTCATGTTGTATACAAACAATCTTGGTAACTTTATATCTTATATAGCTCTTTTTTCTCACGCTTTCCTTAATTTAAGACTGTTTTTATTATGCCGTGTATGTTTGTACTGTATTATAATATTATTGATGATATCAAAGCTCAGAGTTTTTGTTTTTTCTTAAAGAAGGTAGATTATCCAACGACGAATAAAAAGCTCGAAAGTTGAAAATCGAACTGTAGAACCGAAGTTTTTTAACTATAATATGACCGCTGAAAACCTTTCCAAAGTCTGTTAGAATAGCATTGCAGGGGATGTGATCTACACGGACCACGTTACTATTTTGAGAGTGAGGGGACCAATTGAAGTGATAAACTAGGTTATAGTCAACCCAAAGCGTCACCATGGTTGGCGCTGAGGGTCCCGAAATTTCTTTTCGATTGCTGAAACGGCAAAAATGGACTTGTTTTTCTGTTTGTTGTCTTCTCAGTATATCGACAAACTTAATTGTCCACCCAGGGTTTTTGATTATGTTTGAAAAAGTTTTACGTTGCCAAAAAGTGGAGGGGTCATGGCCCCCCGGTAGCGTGGGCCCTGAAGGAGGCTCTCTAGGGAGAAAAAATTGCAAAATTGAAATGTATTTTTTGAAGATTTTGAAGTAGAAACAGTAGAATTTAATCTGAACAACCTAGAAACTATGATTATCACGCATTCACACATTGAAAATTCACTTTTCACGCATCATGCAAGCAACCTGAATTCACGCATTCATTCGAAATTCACGCAACGAAAAAAGCCCATTTACGCAATCACGCTAACCACTGGGGGCCTCTTTATTAGAAACACTTGATGACGTCATTCGGCCAATTCTCAAAATGACATCATTGGTAACCAAGACCGAAAGGGTCTCAAGGTCCCCGTATGACACATTTCAATATTTCAATATTCAAAATTCACAATCAATTCAATTTAATGAATTGATTGTGAATTTTCAATACATTCTCATCATAGTGTTATAAATCCGGTGAACAACTAGACGGTAACTATATAGTATAATTCATCTGGCAAATTGAGACCATGTCGTTCTTTAGTACAAAAGTCTTTTGCTTGAATTGCTTGAATAAAAGAGACTAATTTTTCTCTCGATGCTTCGTTCTCCAAACGCGTTTAAGAGACTTTACTACGGAAAACTTCAATGGGCTCAATTTGGCAGCTGCATACCCTCGAGGACTAGACGTTTTTTGGGCCTAGAATAATACCTGACACACCTTTACCCTGTGTGGTTTCTCAACCTTGGAAATAAATTCTTTAAATTTGTATGAATTACTGGTAGAGATGTGGTGAGAAAAAATGTCGTTGGAATGTCTTATTTAATTTCTTCGTCACTATTATTGCACCGTATTGAAAGTTTATTGATATATGCATTCCTTCCCTATTCAAACAAAAAAAAATGCTATTTATGGTTTCCTTAATCCGCCTCTTCTTGATTATGTCTCTCAGTCGTTCGATGTAATGCCGCTTTTTTTTTTAAATCATGATGACGAGGTTCTTGGAGTTCGCACTTAAAACCGGTCTCCACTCGTCGAGTAGATCGTGCTTTATATAAATTACGTCATGAGCAACACTTGCCCCCATTACTATGGTGATTCTTTCTCATGTGACTGCAATCAAAGTATTGCCTTTTCATATAAGTGTAACAAAAATCCATATGAAAATTGATCACCTTGACAACATCATGAAAGAGAGACAAGATCCGAAGTACTTTTTTTCCCTCAAAGATCAGAAAAGTTAAGAAATTCATCAGAAAGACATCATTCGGCCACAGTTCTTATAAAAAGAAAATGTGTGTGCTACTTAGTCTGTTTGATGTTTTTTTTTTGTATCCTATTTCCTTCTACAATGTTTTTTTGAGGTTAAGACAGTTCTTTGTTTTTGTTTTTGTCATACAAAATACACAATGATGGTACATGATGAAACTTCTCTTGAAATAAACAAAATTTGACTATCTATTTTTCCGATGCTCGGAATTAAGATATTAACTTTGATCCACATTTTCTAAAATTCCACACCCACCCTTAAATATATGCCTAAAATGCCTTTTCGTTAAAGTTTACCGCCAAATTTGCGGCTCGATGTTCTTATAAAATTATTCTTATATAAAAATAAAAAGAGTGTATCTATTTTTTATTGATGGATAATGTTTCATCATAAAGAGCGTGAGACTTTTGTAAAGAATGTTCTTATAAAAAAAGTGATGCACAGCGCATGCACGTCTTGAAGAGCGTGAGAATTTTTCCGAAACGTTTCTCCTTTTTTCTGTTATCTTTCTCATCTCCTCTGTTCGCTCTCCCCTTCTCTGTTTTTGTGTTCACCCCCTTCCTTGCAAGTAGCTTGTGGTAAGATTTCATTATTAAAGCACTGCGCGAGAGAGTGTGGGAAAAAAGTCTTTTTTAATTGAGCCGACATAGAAAAAAGAGGGGAGAGATGGATTGATGGACATGTCTTTTTAAAGAATGATATCTTGGCATTGGTAATAGAAAGCGCATATTTTATGTTGATACTTGCTGCTTCATATTGCTCCAATGTGCGGTTTTAAAATCGCAAATTCTTCTTGGCATTTTAGAATAATTTTGTTGTCTTTTGACTTGACTTGAACATTATTGATGTTAACGTTTTTTATATCTTTCATTGATTCTTTGTTTCTTTAGTCTTCTGTTGAATCTGAGATTTTAGCATATTTTCCCTACCTATCTCCACTTGCTTAAGGATAATATCTTGGCATTGGTTTCAGAAAAACAAGAAAGTGCGTGTAGCTTTTCTTATGTTGTTACGTGCATTCCACATTGCTACAAAGCGGCGGTTTTGATCGCAATCTTTTCTCGGCCTTTCATCATTTTGTTGTCTTTAGAGTTGAGTTAAAGATTTTTAATGTTAGCGTTTTATATATTTTGTTGACTGTTTGTTGTAAAAACACTGAATCTGAACTTTTAGCCTCTTTTCGTAAGGAACCTGTTCATGTCCACCTGCTTAATAATTATTGGCACAATGTTGCACTGAAGAAGGTCTGTAAGCTTTTAGAAATGTGCTCCTTTCTGATTTAAATAAGGTCAGCTATATTGCTACCATATGCCAATAAACCACTCTCAAAAGCATTGAGTGAGATTATTTCAAATTCGGACATAAGGGAGACTTTTTTACAATAGCAGAAAATCACCATTAAAAACACTGATACTTTAAAAAAGTCTACCTTATGTCCGAATTTGTATATTTAGTTGGAAACACTGTGGACTATTAATGTTGGAAATTTATTTAAAATTGCTCTATTGCTTTTTTTTTACAAAGCTTTCTTAGTTGAAATAATCTTTAAAAGCAGCAACAAAAAGAAAGATGAAAATGAAATCGAGCCACGATTTATCACAGCTCAGGTTGTCGATCTATGGTACGTTTTTTGTTTACCTTTTTAGTTTTCATGTTTCTTCTTTTATATAGCTTTCGTGAATTTACATCAACGCCCTTGACGCCCTCCTTTCTTTGACCCGCCATTTTTATTGCGAAGACAGCGAGAGCAAACTCAGCAGCTACTCAACGTCTAAATAATGTTTTGACATTGAGAAAACATTGTTTGGGTGTTACCGTGGACAATCGTGCCTACTATGTTTTGATACATGTACATGGACTGTATTAGATAGCCGGACAATCGGAAAGAGTACCTTAAAATCCTAATGGTTGCAGTGCTGTCCACGTATAATATCTATCCACCAATCTCATCCTTCTTTTAATCCAATTTCAACAAATGTCAAAAAAAGTTAAGGAACACGTTAAGAACATTTTAAGTAACGGTGGCAAGTCTTGTGTTTGAATCATAGGATAGGATTTTAAAAGAGGTGTCTATGGTGAATTGGCTTATGACCCTTTCAAAGTTTGAAAACATTTTCAACGTCTGCTGATTGTTTTAATGACAGAATAACTGTTCTAAAATTAAAAAACCAGTGTCAAACTTGTCAGCCTTTTTTTATTAGTTGTTCATGGTTAATCGTTTGTCTCCGCTGTTGAATGCGTCTTTGGCTCGTGTTTCATGCATCTCCTATGCAGTTTGACGTATTTAGAGGGTATGGAGCTGCCAAATTGAACCCATTGAAGTTTTCCGTAGTAAAGTCTCTTAAACGAGTTTGTAGTACAAAGCATCGAGACATATTTTCTCTTTTATTCAAGCAATTTTTAGAGACTTTTGTACTAAAGAACGACATGGGCTCAATTTGGCAGATGAATTATATGTTCAGGCGGGTCATCCGCCTCTCGTGTTCTTGTCTGTCATTTAATGACGATTCCATGCAACATGTTTTAAACATTTGTGGTGACGGTTGATGACGATTCTCATGGGATTTTGAATAGATTTTCCACACACTTTCTTCGAACTCTGAAAAAGTCATCAACCATTTCTTCTCTGTTCTTCTGTAGATAACTCTAATAAAAACCCTATCATATGATTCAAATGATGAGAAGATGACTTTTTCAGAGTTCGAAGAAAGTGTGTGGAAAATCTATTCAAATCCCATGAGAATCTTCATCAACCGTCACCACAAATGTTTAAAACATATTGCATGGAGTCGTCATTAAATGACAGACAAGAACACGAGAGGCGGATGACCCGTCGTTTCAACGTCTTTCCGATGTTTTGAAAACTTCTTGGGTCTGCTGGGATGAGTTAAACATCTTCAAAGATGTCGTTTCTCTAGGGATTTACATAGATTTCCCAAACACTTTCTTCGTATCTCTGAGAAAGTCATCAAACCTTTCATATTCTACCCCAGCCTTTAAAAGCGAAATAAACGAAACATACATATATTCTATACGATTCAAACGAGCGAACAAGAGCGCCGTCATCAGGATGTATTGCAATGGTCATTTTTCTTCAAGAAACTTATTTTACTGTAATCATCAACAACATAAAGCCTTCTGTGGTATATAGAGGTTTTTTTTTTTTTCTTTTTTTTTTCTGTGCAAGTTTGTTTTGGTATGCTCGGTGAAAATCATTCATTCATTTGTCACGCGCTGGATTGTACAAGTAACCAGACAAAGTTTGTTAAAAACAGCTTTATACCATACCAATATTTTTTTTAGCCGGAAAGAAATTGAACGGATAAAAATATTAGGTGCGCGAAAATTAAGGGAATAAAGGTATAACTTATGGGTTGAGTTTCTATTGTTCAGCCTGGCCGAAAAAGTTAAAAATTTTCAGGCTGTATACAAAGGGCAAAAAGGGTAACCTAAATTCAACATCAGTATAAAACATTCCAATACACCATTTAGGGTAGATTTTAAAATTCTAAGCGCTTGCTACGAACGTATCATTATTTTAGACTTTAATTCTCTCTCTCTCTCTCTTTTTTATTTAATGCAGCCATGGTAACCCTCTTCTCTCTCATTCCTTTTCTCTTTTTTGTGTTGAAACCTTTTCTCTCATGTCATATAGTTTAATGATGTAATTAAAATGATTCTGGATGATGTTCTCACATGTTTGTCGTTATCAAATAATTTGTGCTCTGTCTGATGTGATGTGATGGCCCTATCGGTTCTTGCGTTTATTTGCTTTGTTGGAAATGTTTAAAATAGAAAATGGATTTAGGTATGCAAAACTATATGCAATGAAAAACATATTAAATGAATTGCTGGGTTCGTTTTCTTCTTGATGCTTTTGCTTCTGTTTTGAAGAGGTCCCAGGATGAAGTAGTTTTTGTTAGCTTTTTAAGAAGAAGAGAAAATACATCGAAGGAATCAACGAGTCAAGGGTTACTTTGTATGTCCACAGACACGATATCTTCGGAAATTTCATACTTTCATTCGCAATTTCTAGTTTGAGATTTTTCAAACTTAGCGTAAAGAAGTGTGGGCGAAGCGCAGGTGATTTCTTTTGGGAAAGTCAGGCAGGTGGCAGCAGAAAAATAAATTTTCTACACTTCTTCGCAGAGACTAATTCGCGTGAAATTTACTGCAAAACAGACAGCCTGCACGCAGAGTCGTATACTATAACGAACGATAAACTCGAGGTGTACAGAATGATAGTTACTGTGACATTAGTTTCATTTTCAAATGTTCTTTTTATACAGATTTACCTACGCAGACGTACCCTCAAATACACCCCAGTTTATTGACGCCGCCCGAAACGCACGCCCCTTATTCGTATTGCAACTATGGCAACGGGGGTGGTCCTCTCGACGATGAATCTTCTCAAACGCACGGAGCGCTCGCGGTTTCTAGTTATCCAAACATGGAAGAAGTGTCTGCTGCAAGGTAAACAGGCAAAATATTTTTCATCTTCTTTATTGAAATTCTGTGGATGGGCTTTCTTTTTTAATAAACACCTACCTATATCCCATGATTGTGTGGGTGCCACAGCCTTCCTTTCTCTGTAGGTCAGCACTGCCCTACTGGTAGCTGTGGTCAAAAGTGAATTTACTGTAGTGGCCTAACGTCTTAAGTCAAAAGATCTAGATCTTCCAAACAAAGCGCCCAAATTTAGAAGCCAAAATTTAAGACCAGAAATTAAATTAAAATTCTTTGCAAAGTACAAGTAAAGCCAGAGAACCATAACGGTACTCTAATTATCTCTCACGCTTTTTTTTGTTTTGTTTACCTTATACAGATACGAAAATCCAGTGGACGGACGCTATTCGACGCAAGCGTTGTCGCGTGAACAGATGCAACGTTATCTGCGTGAGCGCGATCACGAAACCGTCGTCGTCCTGCACGCTCGCGTTGCTCAAAAGTCGTACGGCAACGAGAAGCGTTTCTTTTGTCCACCTCCCAGTCTATACTTGAAAGGTAAAGGTTGGCACAAGCGGAGGGAGCGCAGCATAGCGGAGAACAACAAGACGACAAACGAAGCAACAAATAGCACGACAAACACGGCGGTAGCAACAACGACGACGACGAATAATAACGACTTGAATAATTGCTTGTATCCTCACGCCCTGGTGTATATCGGCCCTTCGGAACATCCGATCATGCAGCAACTGACTTTTGAAGAAAAGGTTTGGTCCTATTTTTTTTTCTGCTTTTGAGTGAATGGGTATGGGAATCTTCTGACCTACTGATGGGAAGGTTGTGTTCATTTATAATCCTCTCGTCTGACATTTATCTTTAGTTCGCCTACTTTTTTTATAAGAACCAGGACAAGGCTTGATCCTAAGTTTCACAAATCTGTCACTCCATCTTTCATTAAATAAATTCCCATGCTTAAATTGCAAGTTATTCATCATTTTTGGTCAAATTTTATCACCAAATCTGAGGCTCGATGTTCTTATAAAATTGTTCTCATAAAAGAAAAAGAGTGTAACAACATAAGCCTATGTTTATAAAAATTATTGTTTGGTTTGACTCAATTATTCTTGATGATCAATTAAAAGGGGAAGGCACGTATTAACTTTTTTTTTGCTCAAAGTAGACCAAATTAATTATTTTCCAGAAAAAATATTGTACACCCACTGTTGGGTGTTCTGTAGGGTGTTTCCTTCCTGTAGGGTCAGCTCATAAAATATGGTGGATATTTCCTAGTGGGTAACGCAAAAATGTCTAAAGGGTCGAGTGGAAGATTGGTCTGGAAATCCAAGGAGTTATTCGTTTTTTTACTTGGAAGTTCGAGGCTTTATCCTCAAGAGTGGCTGTTCAATTTTCTTTCTGGAAAATCCATTAATGACAAAAATAAGGTGCTTCAGAAATTAAAAAATGGGAGGGGGGCGACTCTGGAATATTTCACATAGCTGGTTGGACAAGGTTGTTGGGTGTTGAATCGCTCATTTAAGGAATGTGTGTTATAAAATATTGTGATAGCGGGAATCTATTCCATCTCGCACTGTCTGACGCCATGTTTGGTTGTCCCTAGCAACAACAGGTACGAGGATAGAGAAAGAAAAATGCGCTTAATGTAATGATCACATTATTAATCATAGAACTGCTTTTATTATAAAGTTGAGCAAGGAAATGATTTAGCATTTTCTACATACTTTGAATTCTGTGGACGATTAATTTGCAATCAATGAGTTTTCGTTGCTTTTCTCACGCCATTTCCTTTCTCGCCGCAAGTCAATGACATATTATCGCGATTGTGTATGAGGTAACCCTTGGAAATTTTCGGTCCGCGTGTATTTCAGTCTTGGATAAGAAAAGATTTTTCAGCATTGATTTATGAAATGGAAGGCAATATGGAAACAATGCAATCAACTTTATATCGGGATTTATTTTTCCCGCGGGTGGGGGTGTGGGAATTTTGGATGTCTTATTTCAGTCTTGGGTGTGAAGATATTGATTTCTGAAAAGGAAAGCAAGCAATAATATGTAAATAAAACAATACAATATCGACCAAATAATAATAATAATAAATATGAGATACTTAAAGTGGCTGGCCATGGAAAAATTCCAACACTTTTAGATAGTATTCGAATTATCTCCCCAAAAGCCACTAAGGTAACATAACGAAACAGAACAGAACAATAACAGTGAATTAGAAATTAATTATAAATAACTTATAAATCAGTGAGCTTCTTCGAAGGCACGCGGAACGTTGTTTCAAGGGACGTTTTTTCGACGTTGGGAAACAATGTTGGAATAATGTTGTGTGGGTGTTGGGTCAGAACACCTCTTTTGCTCTTTCTTTTATGTAGAAAGCAAAGGTCTTCAAGAATAGTAGACAAAGCCACACCAAAATAACTTAAATACCTTAAGGAAGCACCATCAATAGGACCGCTATGTTTACCTTAGTTACGTCTTGGCAACCGATCCGTTCTATTTTGACGGGATTAACGAACAAATAAAAGGACATTGCACAACAATTCGGAAATTTAGATCCTATTTTTGAAAATTACCTTTGAAGGAATAAGCGGGCGCTTTTATACTGAAAGAAACGTTGGGGCCCCCTCGCTTTTTTTTAAAGGAACGTTTTGTTGATAAGTTGTGGATACTTCTTCAAGATTTCTCTCGTACAAAGTTTTCGTAAAAATGACAGTTTTCGACCCTTTAAAATGTTGGTCCACATTTTTTTTAACTTTTTATAATTTGGACCTTTCGAGGCAAAATTAGCCCATAAATTACCACGAATAACCGTGATTGATCTTTTTCAGGTTGACCAAGGCTTTTGTTCGGCAAAGACACTCTTCATCTCCGACTCTGACAAACGGAAATCGTTCATCATATGCACACGATTAATGTATCCTAACGGAAAATCGTTGGGTGTCTTCGAATCAAGGAGAATCAAGGTTAGTCATTTTTTGTGTGTTTTTTAACCTTTTTTTTTTTAATATTTATTGATTGATTTCGCAGCAACCTCGTCCCCAGAGTATCCTTTGCCCTCTTCTACGGTAGATCAAAGAATTTTACCCTGGAACTGGCTTACATTTCAAACCATGTCAAAAACTTCAAAAGGCATGCAATTATTCCTGGGAACGAGGTTGTTTTCGATAGGGCCAAAAAAGAAACTTCCATAAAATTCATTGAAATTTTGACGTATAGAGGTCTCATTTTACACTTACTTCAAATTTAGTTAAACCTATTTCTAGACGAGAGTTTCAGAAACAGAACATGTTTAGTTTTAATGTTATGAGTCTTTCAACTGAAACGTGTCAGTCTTGTACCCTGGCTATTGAGCCACTTGATTTTGTTTCTTTCAAGCAACCCTATGTCATGGATTTACTATATCGTGGGAATCTAGAAAAAAAATAATTAAATCCATACCGTGAGAAATTTTCTTTGCAATTATAATGCCATCATTAAATGGAATTAAATTTCTCTCCCTCAGGTGATTTCGAAGCCTTCAAAGAAAAAACAATCGTACAAGAACACCGAACGTAAGTTCTCCTCCGTTGCACGATGGTTTAATCTTTTAACAACCCTAAAGGCCGCTCTCCATTGCCACGCAGCACTTGCTTTTTTGTGGTTGAAATTCCTTCTAAAAGATTACGTCATCGGGAAAAAAGTGCCGTGCTCTAAAGAAAGTTGAAGTTTGAAGTCGCGCGACTTGTAGCGTCCTATTCAACCAATCGAATGGCTTCGTTTATTTCTAGCCAATGATGATCTTGGTATTACGTCATTTTAATTAAAAGACGGGTGTTTGTCACTCCCATTGCTTTAAAGGTTTAACCATGAAAAAATAGAGAGCGGATCTACAGCACCTAACTTTCTTTATTTTTTTTGAGTTGTTTCCGTTGTTAGAAAGGATTTTTATGAGTTCGACAAAAAAACACTCGTTAATTTTCTCTTGACCACAAATTTCATTTATTTATGACAAAGGACAGGAAATAACTCTTTACGAAACCATCGCTGTCATCTGTCCGTTAGTTCTCCTACTATAAATTTTCCCACGCTATTTTTGTTAGGGTGAGTAAGTGATGCTCTTAATACAACTCTGAATCTAATTTCAATTCTCAATTCTTTCATTTTCTGTAACATATTTTAATGACATCACAGATAATCATCAAAAAGTGTATTTTGTAGGCTTTATTAATGCCTGCCGTTTTAGCTTAACTATTATTGACTTCAAACATCAAAAAGTTTTAAGAAGATGTTAAGAACATTTTTAGCATTTTAAGACTTCTTGAAAGTGAAAACAGCTGACATTGCTTAGTTAGTAAAATTTAAGAAAGTTAAGAATATTTTAAGACCTGATGTTCAGAAAAGTTTAAAATGTTCGAAGGCTAATATTTCCGTACCCCAATTCTCTCATAAAAGGATATTTGTATTTCTCAAGAGATTAAATTCTTATAGAATCTTTGTAAAGTTAGCCTGGGCCTTTAAAGGTCATGAAACCCGATTCTCAAAGTGTGTCTGCCGATTTTGTTAGTCTAAAAATGGGTAGATGTAGGAGGGTACGGAGCTGCCAAATTGAGCGCATTGAAGTTTTCCGTAGTTAAGTCTCTTTAACGAGTTGGGAAAACGAAGCATCAAGACAAAAATTAGTCTCTTTTATTCAAGCGATATTTAGAGACTTTGGTACTAAAGAACGACATGGTCTCAATTTGGCCGATAAAAAAGGTAGACCACGTCGTTTAGTGAGTGAAAACCATTCTATTCACTTAGATAAATAAATCATCTTTTTCCTTTTGTTACACAGTCTGTATATCATCGGGAACGACGGTGGCACTGTTCAACCGGTTGCGTTCGCAAACAGTCAGCACGCGTTACCTCAACATCGAAGATACGGACGATAATCGGAGCAATTTCCGCGCGTCAAGTCAACAATGGGGCGCCTTCACTATACATCTTTGTAAGTGTGTACCTCTTATATAAAACCTCCAACTACGACGACCACACTTCGGCCTCTGGGCGCCGTGGACCTGCTAACAACTATTTTATTCCATATGTCCGTTTTGAGTGAAGAGCGTTTTCACGGACTGATTTTAGCGAAAGATCCTTGGTCCCATTTACTATACACCTTCGTCATTGAGTACCCTCTTACCGGACCTCAATTTTTACTGTGACCACACTTTGGCCTCTTAGCGCCGTTAACCTGCTAACAACTATTTGGGTCTTTTTATTGCATTTTGATTGAAGAACTTGCGTGCATGTAATAATTATGTTAATTATGTTGAATTTATGCTAATTTATGTTGTGTTTTCAGTGGACGACGAGGAAGAAGAAGGCGAGGAATTTTCAGTTCGCGATGGATTCATTCATTATGGACAAACTGTCAAATTAGTCTGTGTTCGCACTCAACTTGCACTTCCCAGGCTGGTCAGTATTTTCTTCTTTTCCTTCCTTTCCTTGTATCCTCATTTCTGTTTTTGATTTTAAAGATAGTTCTTCTTCTTGCACCGAAACATGACGGTGGATTCCGACCCGCGATCGTTATCCCGTGCGATCTATGTTGAAGTAATTTGTAAGGGGAGTTGTCTGTGTTATGTAGACCTTAGCCCATCTTAGCGATCGTTATCCCGCATGATCTAGGACGCTTTATTGGCTAGATTTTGCGGGATAAAGGTCGCGGGTTGATATCAACCGTCCTCCTTTGATTTGTCTCCTTCAACGAAAACCTCACTAGACACAGAGTCCCATTTTTAATCTCTTTGGAATGTTTTTTTCTTTCGTTCTCAGATTATTCGTAAAGTAGACAAACAACAAGTTTCTATCGACGCAGATGATCCTGTCTCCCAGCTTCACAAAGTGGCTTTTTATTTCAAAGATTCTGAACGGATGTATCTCTGTTTGTCGCAGGAGAAAATCATTCAGTTTCAGGTAAGGTTGCTACTGCTGTAAAAATTGTTCAGTTTAACTCATGTTCTGGTCCCCTGGAAATTCGAATTACACGAGTTTAACTGTATTGTTCAGTTTACTGCCATTTTTTATGCCCTAAAATTACCTGCGCCTGATTAGCAACATTACGTTTTTTGGGTCAATCTGGAATTTTTACAAGTTCTATGTTTTATTAAGTATGTTTTTTGAAAAGGTCATTAATTTTCTAAAGAACATTGATTTACATAAATTTACATAAATTTACATAAATTTACATTGATGTAAATCAAAATAAATAAATCTTGAAGCGATCTTATAAAACCTCCAGTCCACCTCATCCCTTTATTTTACCAAATATTTATATATATTTTTTCCACGACTAGGCGACGCAGTGTCCGAAAGACCCGAAGAAAGAAATGATAACAGACGGAGCATCGTGGACTATTATCAGCACTGGTAATTGTTTATCATTTATATTTGTTTCTATGATGGGCTTTCCTCTCTGTTGAGGATATATCCAGGGGATTCAAAATTTCCAATATCCTAGGATATCCAGGGGGTAAGAATTTGAAGACCAAGGATATCCAGGGGGATTTTGTTAAGAAAAATCGCCATATCCTCAACAAAGGGACCTTTAGCTAGGCTAGGGTAAATTTAATTACCAAGACCTTGGACCAATTTCCTTGTATTTCTAGCTAAGTTTTTCACTCCTTTTTTTTTATTGTAGACAAAGCGGAATATTCATTTTGTGAGGGTGCTGGACCCGTTACCGACCCTGTCACGCCGGTGCCCACAGTGAGGGCCTTGCAGCTAAACGGAGGGGGAGACGTTGCTATGATTGAGTTGAAGGGCGAAAACTTCTCGGCGGTTATGAAAGTTTGGTTCGCCGACGTGGAAGCAGATACTTATTTCAGGTAAGAAAGTTCCTCCTTTTATTTTGTCAATGAAGTCATCACGTAATCAATTGATATCATGAATATGGTGTGCGTATTGCCTATTTTGCCGTTAATTGTCCGTAAAAAGTTTCTGCGGAGAAGTGTTTTAACTTAAATGTTTTCTTTCTGTCTCTCTGTCTGTTTCTGTTCAACCAAACCATCTGAAATTGAATTCATGATATGCATTACGTAATCATTTACACATCAATCATTTCAAAACATCCTAAAAATATCGGGGTGTTTGCCACTAGTTTTTAAAACTTTAACAAAACTAGTGGGAAGACATCTGGGTTATTTTTGAGTGTTTCTGCATATTTCCGTAGAAGATGACTCAATGGATATTATAAACTGTGAGAAATACCGGATGACTTAAAAAAAGTTTCACACGTTGGCGACTTCTTGGGGCCGAAAAAAATCCAGATTGAAACCAAAGTTACTTTATTTAAAAAGAGGATAGTCTAAATTTAATTTTGAGCTATAACTTTTTAAGTTTGATCCAGTTGTAAAAAGGTTATGAGCTTGCAAAGTTAAAATTCACTTTTCGAAAAGTGCAAAAAAATGTCAGTTGTTTTTGTTTTTCATAAGCACAATGTTGTTAAGCATATGAAGATTAAGAAATTGTGGAGCTGCCAATTTGAGACCACTCAAGTTTCCCGTAGTAAAGTCTCTTCTCTTAAAAGAGTTTGAAGAACAAAGCATCGAGATAACCATTTGTCTCTTTTATTCAAGAGACTTTTAGAGACTCTAGTACTATTAAAGAACAACATGGTCTCAAATTGGAAGATAAATTAAATGTTAAGCCACTCATATATTTTCCTTTTTTTCTTTACTTTATAGATGCTCCGAATGCATTATAGCGGTTGTTCCTGACATCCGTTCGTTTCCGGAAGGTCGTGAAGACCCGCGAACTCAACTTACAGTACCGGTGTCGTTGGTCAGGCATGACGGCGTCATTTATCCGACCGGATTGAATTTTGCCTATACTCCGGAACCGTTGGAATTGATCGAGATGGCAATGCGAAGTCGCGAAATGTATCATCAGCCACGTTGATACTTGTACGGTACCAAACCAAACCGAAAGTCAGGAGAAGGGGTTTCTTAATTCAAGAATGGTGTATGGGTGCAATCACGTCCCTTCCTAACATTTGGAAAAGTGCGGAAAGCTTTTTCACTTAACCCTTTACGTAACCTGCTTTCAATCCAACACTCCCAACACAAACACAAAATGGTCGTTTACTACCACCAAACGAACAATTTATTCCAATGCATTTTAACCCTTTAAAATCTCTCGATTCGTGAGGTTACCCAAGCACACAACGTTTGTGATGTTGAACACTTTCAGTCCCAGCGATTTGACGGCTACTTTCCCAGAGCATAAAAAATATTAAAATGCAATTTTACCGACGTACCTTCAAACCTTAATATCTCAAAAACGGTTAAAGCTATAGAAATGAAAAAAATTTACCCTTTTCTCGTTAATAAATGACGTCATAAAATGTCATGTGACCAAAATACGGAAAATGAATTTAGCGCTGCGGTGCGGTGCCCAGGGACTGAAAGGGTGAAACAACTTTCCGTGTCAGCTGGGTAGCAAGTAAAGTTGTTGTTTGTTTGTTTGTTTGTTTGTTGGAGTCGAAAACGCTTAACCAGAGGGAGATGGTGTATGTTTTATTTACTGGTGAACTCATTGAAGAGAAGAAGATTGAGGGGTGCTGGATATTCGTCCCTCATCTTCCTAGTTTAATTTTTTGCTGACGTCAACATAAATCATCACCTCCCCAATTAACACATTACGTCATAATATTACATCATCACGATGTAGAAAACATTATAATATTCAAGAAATCTTTCCCAACAAAAATGTTCATTCTCTCGTTAAATCAACTGGTGTATTATCGTTAGCAACCCAGGTATATTTTCCTTAGCAATGTTGTAAAGGATTATTTTAAGACAAAGTTTCACATTGAAACTGGCGGTTTACTTTTCATACCGAACATTCTTTTTTTTTTTCCTCTCCCAAATTTCGATCTTTTTTATAACGACGACGGGGAATTATTTTACGATTCAAATTCAGTCAAGATTTTTGACAATTTATTGAGTACTTTTTGAGTAGTCAACAGTCATTCCGCTAGACCACTTTTTAGAGATTTTAGTATACTAAATAAAGAACGACGTGGTCCACTTTTCAGTCTCAAATTGGATAATGAATTTTATATTTTTTTGACAAATTTATTTTCTCGTCAAAAATCGTGGCTGTTTTTGTTTTTTTCCCTTAAATTCTTTTTTTGGGAAGGTTAAGTTTAGTGACAAAAAAACAAATTATATAAATGTAGAAGTAAATTATTATTTGTGTTGTGATTTTTTTGTATAGAAAGAAAAGATTTAATATTCTAAACATTTATTCAATTTAAGGTGTGGTTGGTGTTCCGCCCACCAAAAAGCTTATAATGATCATAATTTGTCCAAATTAATTGATTTTTGGTCACATTAAAGTACTCAATGAAAAATTAGCATTTTTAAAAAAAATTCGCGGAATTACGCATAATAACTATAAATTAGATATTTCAAGGGGTCCACATTGCAGTAAATGACGGATGGAATACTTGTCGGATTGATTTCAAATATTGCAGACGTTATTACATACTGTATGTTATTTCCTGTCTTTATAAATTTCAAGCTTTTTGGAATGAAATCTATTCGCCGATATAATATGCAATTTTAAATACGAAGTTATTAATTTGGCCAAATTTGGAAAAACTTCAATTTCTGACAGTGACGTCAAATTTCATACTATGGCAACATAATTTATAGGGAACATGCGTAACTTTAAAATAAACATCCCCGAAAATTTCAACTCAAAAGCAGAAACGATTCCGGAGTATTTTACTGCAGCGTTTCAAAATATTTCATTAAGAAAATCACTTTAAAAGTTTTTTCTTTCCTATTTTGACCCAGAAGGCTCAAAACAATCCACTTTTCATAAGTCTTAAAAGTTATTTGGTCTGATAGGTATCAGTTAGGCAGGGTTGGAGTTAAGTATCAATTAACCCTACATAGGAACGGGAATCAATGTCAGGCAACCTCGTGTCCCCAGGATATCTTTCTTTTATATATCCTTTTTGTATGGCGCATCAAAGAATACCCTGGAACTGGCTACTTTTTGATAACGTAATCTATAATATAGTTGTTGGCTTTCATTGTATTAAAGACATGGCATTGCATTGCTTTAATCGTTATCATTATGTCACCTAAAAGCTAACTGCTAAAGTTTTAATTAAAAAGTATTACGTAATAGTTCCCCAGATTCCAGGGCTATATCTCGAGCCATATCAAAAAGGTCAAAAGGCACGAGATCGATAGCCAAATTTCTGGAAATTTCTAAAAGTCCGAAACTTCAAAACCACATCAAACGAATCGATCACAAAGTCTCAAAAGTGAGAAATCTTGAGTCAAAGACAGGAAAAATCGAAAAGGCGGGCGGATGAATGGGTGTTGTTGCAACTTTTGCTACCATCTTTGTCAAAATTTATTTGCAGATTAAGCACTTTTAGAAGCGCGGGTTTTTTCCGACCAGCAAATTTACAATTTTTCAAAGTTTGGGATATTTCCGACCATTAAAGGATATTTCCGACCATCAAATGATATTTCCGACCATTTGTGATATTTCCGCCCGTCTACGGAAAAAGAATTTGCGCGCCAAATAAATTCTTCTGGTCCAGCAGGGAATTTCCCAAAAGACAAAAAAAACCTGAAAATGAAGACAAACTTTTGGGACCAAACTTTAAAAATGGTCTTTTCTGCCTATTTTCCTGGCACTCGATTTCAAAACACACCACCTTACAGTGCACTAATGGGAGGTGGAAAAACCCTACCCTTAGGGGCCGCACATACCGTAGGTCGGATCCATATGAGTGCCCCCCTCCCTCCCCCAGGTTTCAAACTTAGGGTCCTAGCTCAAGGGTCCTTCTTCTGTTACGAATTTCAGGGTTATTCTTCTCTTCGGTATGGAAGCCGAGAAGTGCCATCGTGATTTCAATATTTGGAATTATTTCAGTAATTTTGGAATTATTTCAGTAGTTTTGGAATTATTTCAGTAATTTTGGAATTATTTCAGTAATTTTGGAATTATTTCAGTAATTTTAGAATTATTTCAGTAATTTTGGAATTGTTTCAGTAATTTTGGAATTATTTCAGTAATTTTGGAATTATTTCAGTAATTTTAGAATTATTGCAGTAATTTTGGCAGAATTTCAATATCTGCTGCGTGATTTCAATATTTGCTGCGCGATTTCATTATTAGCTGCGCGATTTCATTGTTTGCTGCGCGATTTCAATATTTGCTGCACGATTTCAATATCTGCTGCGCGATTTCATTATTAGCTGCGCGATTTTATTAATAGCTGCGCGATTTCAATATTTCCTGCGCGATTTCAAAGTTTGCTGCGCGATTTCAAAGTTTAAATTAAGTATCAGATTTCTTGAATGAGACTAGTGTGCGGGGACATACTTTTGAAGAATGTTAATTAATTTCGTCAAAAGCATGCTGTTTGTTTTCATCATGACTACTAGATGGTATTTTTTCTTTTAATTTAGTGCCATGTTTTGTGGGCAGTGTGGACAAGCATTGCTCGAGGCTGATGTATTTTGTGGCATTTGTGGTGAAAGGAAAGCTCCAACACGAATCGACCAATTAAGTGGAGAAAAGTAGATCATAGAATACTACTTCCATCGAGGCTTTGTTTACGAATCAATCCTCCTCTTCCTCAAAGTTAATCATGGAATTCAAATGAGCTTGAGAACACTAAAAAGAAGACTCGGTGAATACGGTCTCAAAAAGAAGGATGTTAATGTTAAGTTAACGAGGGACAAATAAAAACTATTATTTAAAGAGAAATTGAAGGCCCTTCCTCGCAACTGGGTTATCGTGGTATGTTGAATAAACTTCGAACAAGTTATAGTCTAACCGTTCGACGAGATACCGTAATGCGAATATTAAAGGATGTTGATCCTGATGGGACAGAAGAAAGGAGAAGAAGAAGATTAATAAGGAGGGTATACCGTTCCCAGGGTCCTAACTGGGCATGGCACATCGATGGCTATGATAAATTAAAGCCATATGGCCTACCTATTCATGGATGCATAGACGGATTTTCAAGAAAAATTTTATGGTTGAAAGTATGCAAATCTAATAATAATCCAGTTATTCCAGCCAGTCACTTTCTACAAACGGTTCAAACACTGAACCTATGCCCAAGAATAGTCCATACAGATTGCGGTACTGAAAATGGTATCACAGCATCGATACAAAGTTACTTTCATGGAGATACCAATGCACACAAATATGGTCAGTCGATAAGAAATTAGAGAATCGAGAACTGGTGGTCACATCAGCGGAGGGGGTTCACTAATTGGGTCATTGACTATTTTAAAGATTTAGTTGACGAGGGATATTTAAATCCAAATAACGAGATTCAAAAAGCATTCGTTTGGTTAGTATACTCTGGTTTTCTACAAAAAGAACTAGATACGGTAAAGGATGAGTGGAATAACCATTACATCCGACATTCAAATAATTGTGAAGTTGCAGGAGTACCAGATGAACTCCACTTTCTACCAGAAACAAGAGATTTCGAAGATTGTGGGCTGCAAATCTCAAACAATGATATAGCTTCCGTGTTAAGGGAAGAAGACGTCTTTAGGGAGGCATCCCGTATTGAAGAAGAAAGTCCTGAATGCACAGGAGAGTTTTTTTCTTACATCGTCAGGGAACTTGGACTTGAATTTCCTCCAAAAAATTGGCGAGAAAGCGAGACTACTGTATATAACAATCATGCAATATGTACTTTAATAAATAAATCCAGTTAGACTAACTTCCCTCCTCATCCAAGCATGGAAAAATTGACCACAAAAAGATTAGAATATTTCATCATTGTACTCAATTTTAAACGATTGTGGTATCTTCGAGTTACCTTTTTGATAATTGATTGAATAAATTCAAATCTCAAATAAATTTTGACTCCCTAAACACAGCACAGGTTTTACCCCGCAAAGAAGCATAGAATTTGGTACTTTTTCGGACACACTGTATAATAACCCCTTGATAAATTTTAAAAATGATTTCAAAAATAATTTTACATTGAATCCGTTACTCTTGGGTCTCTAATAGACAGGCGAGGGGACGCTTATTAATTTTTCGAGTTTCGCTTGTAGCCCTTCGGGATCAAATTCAATGATTACAGCTTAAATAAATCCTTATAAAAAAGACAGTCCACGGGAACAAGACTTAGTTTGAAAACGAGAGTTTCAAAATTCAGTGGTCAAATTAAAGTTTTTCATCTCGGACGGAAATCGATATTACACCAGTTTATGCCACAGATTTGGCGAGAAATTTCTCAAATTTACTTAATTGTAAGACGGAAGAACTTTGAACACTGAAAATTAGAACGGCGAATTAGAGAATGACGACTGTATCAATTGAACACCATTTAATAATGGAAGGACGCAAAATGTGTTATATGAAAATTAAGTAGAGTGTAAAATGAAGTGTAAGCCAGTTTTCCGATTTTAAAAAAGTGTACAAAAATATTTGCTAATCCAAAAATAAAAAAGTACACTATGTTTTCAAAAGAATAAAAAATAGAAACAGCAACTAAACAGAGGTTTGCTTTTGCACCGTGTCGCAGGGTAGTAAGGAACACGTAAAACTCCAACCAGTGGAGATACCTTAAGCGACAAAAGTTGCTGGGAATAAATTTTGAAATGAAATGAAATCAGCAAAAATCCTTTTCTAGGGTCTGAAATAGCACGAATCTAGACGATGCTCCGAATTCTGCGGATGGGAAAAGATTTAATTTCGGCGGGAACTTAATTTGGCAGCTTTTAACCTAAACCTAACTAGAAACTTTCTTTCGGTCAAAACCCTTAAAGTATTTTGAAGGGGGCGTAGAAGGTCTTTCAAGTCTAGGGACTAAACCTTGAAATTTCTTGTACGCGTTCAAAAGAAGACAATGTATGTCATACATTAAAACAAAATTACAACTGAAAAACATGAAGTTGCAAAGCGGACTTAAATACTAAAAACTAATAAATACTAAAATTTGGGAGCTGTTAGAGACAATATTGAGTGTAACACAGTGAATCTGTCTGAAGAGAGTTAGGTTAATCTCCTACCTAATGTACTCAGCAAAACGGAAATTTTGCTGAGGCGGACGCTTTTTTAACACTAATGGTGTCCACTTTAGACCAATTCCACTGTATAATTGAAACTAAAAATCAGAGTCATGAAGACCATTGATAAATAAATCTTCTTGTAACTCAAAATTGAGATGAAATGAAAAACCACCTAAAAATTCGTATGACTAGTTTGATTTCAAAGAAGTTAAATTGTCTAGAAAGCGCACAATAGATTTCACAAAATAATACAATATTTACAGTTTTAAAAACGAATGAATGCAATGAATGCAATAAGGCAATCAATTAAGGGCTTGCTTTATCCAATGCCATATGATCAACAAATTTCAACAAAAGTTAATCAACAAGAAAAGAAACACATGATCCATAAACATATGATGGGAAATATCAACGACCAAAATTGTCACCTTCCATTTACGCAAGCTGAAATCCTACTCCCTCTTTGACTGCTTTAATGAACGACTGGCACATGTTATCTTCGTCGGAGATGTGGATGGGTAGCTTAACCCACAAAGCACAAGTACTTACTTGAGGTAAGCATGCACAAGGCTTGCCTTCAGCGGATGGCTGACATCCATGCTTGAAATAAACTTTGAATTCCTTCGCAGGGATGCCAAGAGGTGGGACGGTCTCACATCCGGTCAAGAATTTCATTAAAATTGGCGATGGTAGTTCACAGTTTTCTAAGAATGAAATAATTTAGTTGAGCTTAGAGCGATCCCGACTAGCATATCATGAAAATGTGTTCATTGTGCACTATGTTGTGCAAAGAGCTCGATCGGGCAACGAGTGTTCTAAAGGCTTTTCAACCCAAGACCCAGAAATAAAGTAAATCTAATTGTTCTTATATATCGGGTTTAGGACATAATGAAAATACTACATACCATCTTTGAAACTGAAAGCTATAAAATCAAGGAAGGATTTGTAGGTGTTGATTTCCAGAAACTGTTTGTTCGATCCATCTGTCTCGTCGTATTGTGGAGAAAACATTGTCGATATAATATCGAATTCCCATGACAGTAAATTACTGGGTGTAAAGCATGGTCCAAACAATGTCACATGATCTCTTATAACCGCAAGTGCGTTGTAATATTGCATGCCTCTTGATAAATCATTCAGTATGTTTAACATTCCACTTTTTTCTTTCATGAATATGGACCTATCAAAGAAAACAAGAAATCCTTATAAATTTACAGTGGTTTACATAGTGTGAAGCCCCCCTTTTTATTACGGAGGGGGTGAAAGATTTTCCTAACTTAATGGGGGTTTAAGTTTATAGGGAGGGATCAAATAAGAATAGGGGGATTCCAAATTTTAGACCAAATTTGTGGTGTTGTGCTCAACATTTCCAAGAATGACATTAATTTGTAAGGGTTTGAATGAAAATCCAGGGGGGTCAACTGGTATCTTGACAACAAAATTTGGACACCACCACCCTACCAGTTACTACTTTTTAGACAAAGTTTTGTGTATACCACCCTTTTCCGGCCATTTTTACAAGAACATCTAGTCAATTTTTTTTCAATCTCAACCAACTTTTTTTCGGTAAAAAGCTTTCTGGATATCGTTTTGTTGAATTAAATTCCTGTTGCAAAATAAGCTTGATCTATTGGCGAGAAATCCAAAATTTCAAAAAAAAAAGAATTCAAATAATCGAAGATCTTCTTTGCCATCTTTAAATAGATTTAAAAAATAGAAAAACAATTATTGAAACGTAATCTACATCTGTATTTGAGTCTCACTGTGTGTAATCTCAGCCAACAACTCAAGGTAGTTCAGTTCAGTTATAAAGACTTTTCCAATTTTCTTGAACTATGGCTAATTGGAAAGTAACAAAGTATCACAGTAGCACAGCGAAAAAAGTAATAGGGGGACCCCTCGGGCCAGGTAGGTTTTTTTTATTTACGCCCTAACTTGCATGAATTTGTTTCGTAATTTCACAACGTTCCATATAATTACCAACACATACCTTAGTATCTTTGGTTGAGAAAGAATTCCAATTGTCTTTGTACTACCGCTGTAACCAATAGCTTCAAGCATATCATAGCCTTCATCTGATTCAACAAGGGACATCATTTCTTCGTCAGTCTTGGCATGGTATATCTAAAGGAAGGGAACGACATGTCCTCTCTATAAATCACTGTCAAACTGTGTGCTGAGTATCTTAACCAAAAGCCTGTAATGGAAGACTCCAATTAGGGGTTAAAACAAAATGAGCATGCCAATAGCACCTTTTTCATACCTCCACAGGAAGGGCACCACCATCACTTCACTATCACTTTCAAAGCATAGTGATCCCCATGAGAGAGGTCTCTTCATGCTGATTATAATAGTATTTTTTAAATGTCCGAAAATTTCACACCTCAATCAGTGTCTCGGTACTTGAGGGTTAAAAATGACGAAAATGTTTACAATGAAATGTTTACAATGAAAAGTCTTCATACCTTTTTGTAAAGTGGGTCACCGATATCTTCAGGTAAAATGACATTCTCCAACCCACCGCTGATATATTGGAAAACCCAGGGTGCAAGAAAGTTGGGCCCAGGACCATTGTGGACTAAGGATGCAACAACAATAGATGGCCGATAGCCTCAAGAGTACCATCAGTGGCACTAACATAGCGAAGAGCTGGTTCGAATCCCAATTGTTGATTGTTAGGATCAACAGGTCTGAAACATCGTTGCATTACTTGAGAGAAGGCTTCTAAAGATAGAAAAGGTTGCGTAAGGTATACTGAATATGAATAGTGTGGAAATGTGAAACTTGAGGCCGAAAGTTGATCTGAATAGAGCTGATGGAATGGTTGGTAAGGGAAATAAAGACAGGAAACTTTCTGAAAAGGGACAAGAAAAATTCACCGATTGTCCCAAATAAAAAACTTATATATCAAGCAGATTCAATAAAAGAAACCCCAATCATAAAATCACTGTTATTTAGAGCCATTATCTGTAAGAAACAGGCAATAGAAAAGTTAGGAATTCATGTCTTCATGTCTTATTTTGAATTAATATTTTCTTCATACTAAAAATTAGCTGATACTCCCCTGTGGGGTTCAAACCGTTCTGGAGACATGTCCCATAGAAATTTTAAGTTTTTATGTACTTTTCAGTGAACCAAAATCCAAAATTCTAAAAAACCTTTTTTTACAGAAACAGGGGGGTCAACCCGTTACTACACAATATCATGTGTATTGATGGCATTGATACCACTGGTATTTTGACAAATAAAATTGGACACCACCACCCTACCAGTTACTACACCAGGGTAGTTAACTAGTTTAGTAACTAGTTTTTAGGCAAAACTTTGTGTATATCACCCTTTTCTGGCCATTTTTCAAGAAAATCTAGTCAAATTGCAATTTTTTCAAAATCTCAACAAATCTTTTTTCGTAAAAAGATTTCTGGATAATCAAATTCGTATTGCAAAATACACTTGATCTATTGGAGAGAAAGTCAAAAAATTTCAAAAAAAATTCTAATAATTGAGTGAGAAAAATTTCAAAAAAATTCTTAAAAAATTCTTTAAAAAAATTAAATTTAAATCCACAAAATTTTTTCTTGATCTTGCCATTTTTCGCAAGTTACTACACAATATTTGCAGTTACTATACAATTATCAGGCACCACCCTTAATATACCAGTTAATACAGTGTAGTAATTGGTTTTTCAAAAATCACATGGTAGACCACCAGATTTTTTAAATCTACATCAAATTTGTTTTCCTATGTTACTTTATCTAAATTTTCCATTGTGTCTTAAAATTCTACAGGACTAAAGTGATCAACTACTTGTTAATTAAGCAACCTAATATTGAGTAACTGGTGTCAAATTATTGGTTGCCAAACAAATGGCTGTCTAGCAACTGGTTATCCCACTTCTTGGACAGGGCATTTGTTATGATACTTTTACTCTTTAGCAGACAGGAGCCTTTTTTGCAACATAGAAGACTCTACTCTACTTCATGACAAAGTACCGTAAATTACCCTAATCTCGACACCCTTGTCCTTAAGTTGATAGCTCAAATCAACGATACAAAGTAATAAAATCTTTTATAGATTATTGTTTCATAGTCTGATAGCGTAATAATTATATATGTCATTATTATTTGTTTTGAATAAAAATGTCATTTAACACTTCACATATTTCAATAAGTCGTTATTATTTTGACCGTCGACTTAAGGATGAGGGTGTCAAAATTAGGGTAATTTACGGTATAAAAATAATCATCTACACAATACCTGAGTAAAACTCTCGAGAAACACCACCATCGTCAACACCAACCTCTATTCCAAGGTAATTGATTTTGATTATATGTCCAATTTCTTTCTTGTTCCAGGACTTGTTGAAAAACCTAGCAAAGTCATCAAACTCAAATCCCCTTCTAACGGACAAATCAATAGTTGGGTTTTCAATTAAAACACATTTCACAAGAGCCTTTTGGATCTCCCTTATATAGTCACTTTGATTTCTTGGTTCAAAAGTTCTTTTTCCGTCCGAATCTTTTTCAAACATTGTCTGTGTGTGATCGACAAGATCTTCAGGTGCTGGCAGATGGCCTTGCAGTTCCATAAGTGGTGATTTATTTAAGCAATCATTTGCATGTTGTTGCAGATCGTCAATTGGAATTGACTGAGAACAAACTGGGCATGAACCAACTCT